>CAIGRF010138842.1:0-29594 GCA_903798235.1 Fraxinus ornus
TTGTAAAATCCAAACTAAACAGGCTCTGAGTATGACAAATAAAATAAATGAAAGTAAAATAACGGATTTGAAACCGGGACTTGAGCCAACCACCACCAGGGTGTATCAGGGTGTATCATTTATTTTTACTCGAATGAAAACACAGGAAGAAAAAAAATAAAATAATTTGAAGGGACATACGATCCTACCTCCAGTTCATGATCTTTATCAGCATGAAATTAAGTTTTTATATATTTTTTAGCTCATGATCACTTTCCAAGTCAATACCAAAAAGAAACAATAATATGAAATAAACTTCAAACAAGTTAATAAAAGAGATTCACAAGAAGCAGATGGACTTTATGACGCTTACTCTGTACAGTTAGATTTATTGAAAAGGTGCACTGTACACAGGCAAGCAGGCAAGCAGGCAAGAAAAGGTTGGAGAAAAGAAAAGTTTTTAGCCCTTCAATGAAAAATAAAAAGGGCTAAAATTCCCTAATACGCGTTGAAAAACATCCATTGATTCACTTAATAATTCCACAACAGAAAATCAAAAATTCCGCCACCATCATCGCCACCAGTGCTCAGCCATGGAGCTGGCTGCGGAGGAAGATCCAACCATCCATAATCCATTGAGTTGTCAACAAACACGGCATCATTCTTCAGTTCTAGGGAGTCAAAATATGATCCCAAACTTGGCAATTCAATTATCTCACATAAATCTTCTGAACTGGTTGACAAATCTACATCAGAATCAGAAGATGAAAATGAAGAATGTGAAGATAAAGTAGTTGAAGAAGAAGATGGTGGTGACAGGTCAAAATTTTCAATGGCTGCTGCTTTTGCGGCGGCTTCTTGAACGTCACGTGGGCGGAGCGATACCGGCCGCGGCAGTACGGCGGCAAGTTCAGGGAAGTTTAATATTGCTGAGTTCCCTTTGATGCTTAAAGCTGCTACATCATGAGCCCTGGCTGCCATTTCTGGTGTAGGGAAAGTGCCGAGCCATATGCGGGATTTCTTGCGGGGCTCCCGGATTTCAGACACCCATTTGCCCCAGCTGCGCATTCGGACGCCGTGGTACACGGGGTGGTTACTTGCGGCGGCGCCGCTGACCGTGTTTCGGATTCTTTTGATTTTCTTGGTGGTTTCTGAAAAATTTTGCTGCTGCTGCGGTGTTGATGGTTTCTGGGATTCAGTACTCATTCTTAACATTAACAGTCCCCAGTGATTGACTTCTATATTTAGTACTTATCACCGTGCATGTTCTTGTACTTTTGTTTGTGCACTCGTAATTTACCTTCACAATGTTTGTGCACTTATATATAGAGAGAAGCAAAGAAAAAAGTTATATATAGTAATATAGAGAGAGATGAATCCTGGCGATAGGGTTCACGAAGATGTTGCAAAGAAATGTGAGGAATATATAGCGTATGAAGTTGAATAGTATCAGAAATACAGCTACCCCTAATCAGATAACCTTCTTACTTCCAATCACTTATAAGTAGAGAGAGAAAAAGTAGAGAGGGAACATTGAAAGATGGGTCATTCTGCTAGAAGCACAATGGGGTCCTTTCTGACTTTTGATATCTTTCTTCTGGTTTTCACTTTCACATATTCATGTTAACACTGTTCATTTAACCCTTATCCTATTGTAGTGTGTGTGTGTGACACAAATGGTTCTTCATATGGACATAATAAAAATTTTGTGCGTGATCTGTTAATAGGGTTTCACCTAAATTAGGTGAGAATTGTGAGTTAGTTATGCATAGAGTTACATATTTGAGTCAGGTCCGTCTAATATTTCGTGTTGAGCTATACGAAACTCTTTCTTTTTTTCTTTTTTCGATGATGGATTTTTTTGAGCTTAATTATATTGTGTATGCTTATTTTCTTGACGTGATCACATAAGACAGTAAATTCCAGTGTTTAGGATGAATTCTTTTATTATTCGAGCATAAAACATATCAGATTGCCCTAAAGTTGGTATTGTGCGAAGATTTAACCTCCATTTGATAACCATTATTTGAACTCTTTTTTCTACATGCTTTGATACTAATTTTCAATCACATATTTACACAATAAAATATTTTGCGCGTAAATTCAAATTTTTTTTTTATTACTTTTTAACCACATATTCTCCTAAAAATTACTATTCAAACAATTGTTTTTTTTCTAAATAATTGTCGTCAAACGGGTTATTAAAGGGTCATTTTTTGTGTGAAAGTTTACGGTGCAAGTTTGACTCTCAAGTGAGTGAGTAGATGTAGACATAACTCGTACATTGTGAACTGCTACAAATCTTTAGATTAATGATCATTTTTTATTTATTATTGCTTTCGAATGTAGAAATTAGGGTTTAATCCAAAACGTTTGCAAATTTTATGGCAATTGGATCTTCCTTAGCTGAAGCATGAATCATGAAGTACTTTAGTTAAGTTATTATTGGGAGGGAAATTTTCGGCAATTAAGCTGAATGTACAGATTTTTCCTGCCAGAGGTTATACAGATGACTCACATGGATGTGGGTCCCACCTGATTTAAATATTATTAAAAAAAGTGGACCCCACATGTTTGTGTGTGCCCCATATTTCTTCGTTTCTGTATGTCAAGCAAAATTCAATTTTCGGGGCATTTACTGTCTAGAATTTTTTGACGATTTGTAGATTATGTTTAAGGTGTTCAGGAAATCCGAAATTGGACAATCTTGAAGATTTCATATGAGCATGTTTGAGCCTATTTTTTGTAAAATAATTTTTTTTTTCTTTCTTATTTTCAATCACGTTTTTCAATAAAATAATATTAAACGAAAATTCAAAATTTTTTCATATTTTTTAACCACAAAGATTCAATCAAATCACTATTCCAAAATGTATTTTAAAAAAAAAAAATGGGGCTCAAAGAAGCATTTGTTAAATATGCTTGCACATATAGATGCCGAGATGTTTTGTCGTGCAAGCAGAAGACGAAGAAATTAATTAAAAAAAAAATGAATTACTCTTCGAAAAAATGAAATACGGCCGAGAAAGAATTATAAATATTTATTTCATTATGTTCAACTTTCAGCCACTTATCGTTTATCATAAGTCACATCTTATTTGGATCTCGTACAAACATTTTAGTGTTAGTGGATCAACCCGGACAAACTTATGTATAAACTAGTTAGAGGCATGTGTCGTAGTATAGTTGGTTACGTAATAGCGTTGACTGATTTTTGGTTATTTTTTAAAAATCACTAATTAAATCTTATTGAGCAAAATTTCTTCAATATAAAATTTTAAAGTTACAACGAAAAATAAACAAATAAAAAAAAGAAGTTAGAAACAAAAGAGGAAATTATTTATCATAAACAATCAATATAAATCAATTCAAATTTAAAAAATTCATAGACTAACAAACTACCAAGATATTGTTATTTCTTATTTCTTCCTTAATTTTCTTGAAATACAAACCTTTGGAGGTTTTGCATATCACATTTTAAGTTTTTTAAGGTGAGTAGAAAACAAAAATTAATGATTACGATTTTACATTTAATAATTTAAGATAATTTTTATATTTAATAATTTAAGATATTTAATCGATAATATATTTATTATTATCACATTTTAAGTTTTTGTAAAAAAAATTAAATCGATGTACATTGATATTCATACCGTGAAATATCGAATCAAACGCTATAGGAAAAATAAAGTTCGAGAAAATGACATTGGAATGTGGTTGAGATCGAAAAGAAACATAAACAATCACGATTTTACGTTTCATAATTAATGTAAAATTATTTTTTATATTTAAAATTTACCGACCATATATTTATCATGACCGCACTTCAACATTTTCAACAAATTTTAAATCGCTTAAAACGCATATTTGTAACTTAACATATTGAATGAAAAAAAAAAGCTTAATTTAAGATAAAAACTTAAGAAAAATGAAATTGAGAGGAATTAGTGTGAATATGAGAGTTGAGGGTGGGTAGAAAAGGAAAATTAACGATTATGATTTTACGTTTAATAATTTAAAATAATTTTTATATTTAAACTTAATCGATAATATATTTATTATAATTATCACATTTTAAATTTTTTTAAAATTATTTAAATCGATTCAAATGGATATTCATATCGTGAAATAGCGAATCAAACGTTGTAGAAAAAACAAAGTTTGAAAAAAGGATATTAGAATGGGGTTGAGATTTGAGATTGAAAAGAAATATAAACAATCATGAATTTACGCTTAACAATTAATGTAAAATTATTTTTGATATTTAAAATTTATTGACCATATATTTATTATGGCCGCACTTCAACATTTCCAACAAAGTCTAAATCCCTTAAGACGTATATTTATAACTTGAAATATTGAATCAAATGCGGTAAAAAAAAAGGCTTAGTCGAGTCGAGCCGATCCATAAAGCCATTCGGTTCGGCTTGCGAATACTGAATATACGTAAAATTGTAGAAAAATAAAGTTCGAAAAAAAGAACATTGGAATTGGGTTGAGATTGAAAAGAGATAAAAAAATCACGACTTTACGTTTCACAATTAATGTAAAAAAATTTTGATATTTAAAATCTATTGATCATATATTTATCATGGACACACTTCAACATTTCCAACAAATTTTAAATCGCTTAAAACGAATATTTGTAATTTAAAATATTGAACCAAACGTAAAAAAAAAAAAAGGCAAAAAAAAAGGGCTTAGCCGAGCCGAACCATAAAATACAGAATAAAAAAAAAAACTGCTTATCCGAGGCGGGACATCGGCTTATGAACAGTAATAAATAGAGAAAAATTGTAGGAAAATAAAGTTCGAAAAAAGGACATTGGAATGTGGTTGTGATTGAAAAAACATATAAACAATCACGACTTTACATTGCATAATTAATGTAAAATAATTTTTGATATTTAAAATCTATCGATCATATATTTATCATGGCCACACTACAACATTTTCAACAAATTTTAAATCGCTTAAAACGAATATTCGTAACTTAAAATATTGAATAAAACGTATAAAAAAAAAAAAAAAAAATTAGCCGAGCGGCGACTTATGAACAGTACCAGGCAAAGTGTCAAGAAAAAAAGAAGGTAGAGAGAAATGGCTCGGCTAGCCGGCTAACTCGAAATATGGCTCGACTTTATTGGCCATATGACTTAAAGTGTAGAGAAAAAAAGGAGGTAGAGACAAATGGCTCTGCTAGCTGGCTAACTCGAAATATGGCTCGGCTAGCCGGCTAACTCGAAATATGGCTCGACTTTATTGGCCAATGGCTTAGGAATAGTGCCACCAAACTCACTCTTTTATTTAAGTAGGATAAGTGATTTGAATATTGGCCAGGTTTAAAAACTATACTTATAACTTGTGAGTATAACTGTTGAGTAAATAAGTAACTTTCAAACAAAGTATACATCATTTTAATTCGATGTATAATGACGAGAAGCGTGATAGGAGGCACATTATTTTGGAATAATATATTATGGAATATTAGATTGATGGAGATGTGTGGTTGAAAAAGAAGGAAAATTTATTGATGTAATTGAAAATATTATTTTATTGAAAAATGTGTGGTTGAAAATGAGTAAAAGAATGATAATGAAAATCTTAATGTGTACCAAACAGGGACTAATATTTTTTATCACATCAATAACTTTCTCTTACTTTTTAACCACGTATTTTTCATCATATCACTATTTAAAATACATTCTTTCATCAATAATATTCATCAAATACATTCTGATTCGCGAATGATTCTTCATCGCAAAAATGGTCTAGTTTTTAAACACGAGAGAACTTTTTCTATAGGGTTTTGCTATGGGTACCCGGGCGTTTACATGTCCGGTTACCCGACCCCACTGTCCCCCTCACAATAGGGGGGGGACAGAATTATTATATTTACGCGGGGCCCACGATGGGCCCCTCACTTATGTGAGGGGCGGATAACCCGGAATGTAAACACTCCGACTACCTTTAGCAAAATCCTTTTCTATATGGAGTCCAATGCCCATGGATGCAACAGATCTCGACATGTTATGAATTTTGGCGTTCTCACGTATACTATTTTCAAACATATTCCATTTAATATTCTAATAAATGATGAAAAAGCTGTAACTTCTCTCTCACCCTTTCTAAAATGTACTTTAGAAGAAGTTGAATCGTACTCTCCGACAAATTGAGCTGTTGATGGAACATAAATTTGGACTATCAAATAAAATAATTCAATGATTCGTTACACTTCGAAACAGTGAGGCCACGTCCAATTTTTTGACCTTAATGGCCACAAAATTGGGGGACCGAGACATATCTTATGGTGGAAATGTTAAATGGGTCGAATCGAGCTGCTTACTTCGTCCATTTTCAAACTCGATTGTAAACGTCCTTTTCGAGATTGTTTTTACTATTCTAAATCATATATTTTGAAACGCACACAAACCCACTTTTTTAATGTCTCGGTTATTTATTTTATTTTTTGTTAATTATACACTTTAGTTCCATTTACTCTAATTTATTTCCTTTTAAAAATTATATAAACATTTATTATTTTAAGTTTTGAATTAGCATATACCACCACTGAGATTTTTACAATGAATTAATTTGCTCTGTCAAGCTTTTTATCTCACATGAGGTGGGTTCTTGGGATTCACATCATTAAACCCCCCCAAATGTTAAACATCCACCCACATCTCACATTTTGCTATGTCAGACCTTTTACAGACCTGACAGAACAACTCGGTTGTATTACAATTGCAGAAACACTTCGACAATTTTAAAGTATTATATATAAACTTCCCTTAACTCAAGTTTTGAATAACGATGACTTTTTGTGGCCTTAGTATATTCAAATAAAAGTCATATTAATTTAATTTAATTTAATTTAAATTTTTTTTTTTTTTTTTGGGCATTATGCTGATCTAATGTCTCTTTGAGGTCATTCTTATTCGCTTTGTTAAATAACTTTCTTTTTGTTAAATAATTTATACTCTTCTCATGTCTTCAAATTAATTCCCTGAAAAAATTCTGACAGGAAAAGGATGTTATAAAAGAAGCAGTCAACGCTCAGTTTGACCTGTGCCCTGTTTTGGTGGCAGTTGTTCCACCATTTTTAATGTACAATTGACTACTCATAAGCACGGTTGGCACGCACAACTCGACTCGACTATACTGAACAAAACGATGAATAAATAAATCACATCATTTTCCTTAATCTGGTATAGTACCATACAGTTCAATATATCTAATATCAAGTGCATATTAGATATGTAACAACGAACAAAGATAGACATTATTCAACAATGCTACTTTTATAGAATTTTTTTTTTTTGTAAAAATAACGGAACACACATGGGGGTGGCCCCGTTTTTATAATAATAGTTTATTCACATGGGCCCACCTCCATGTGAGTATTCTTTGGCATTTTTTATAGATGAAATTGTTCTGTACAAGTGGTTTAATTGGACATTATTAGACCTTATTTGAGCTCCATTTTTTTGTAAAATAAATTTTGTAATAATGATTTTTGGGAGAATGTATGGTTAAAATGTAGGAAAAATTTTTGGATTTACGTATAAAATTATTTTATAAAAAGATGTGATTAAAAATGAATTTTGGAAAAAATGAAAATGCGCTTTTCAAATTTTTTTTCTTTTTTATATTGTCAATTATAATTGACAATTTATAAGCATGTTTGATACTCAAGATTGAGCAGTAATCTCGTCTGATGTTGTGTATTGGAAATCCAATACATGTTTGATATGTAATGCTTAATAGAATTGAACACAATAAATGTCAATAATTTAAGAGGTCGTTCTCTTTGTGTTTCAATTTTGTGTTTTGAGTTTTGAATTCATTTTGGATTTTGTGTTTCCATTTTGAGATTGTTGAAAATGTACTCTTTTTGACATTTTTAAAAATTGTTCTGAAAACAATCAAAATGACAAAGTTGTTGTTTTGAGTTTTCTTTGTAAATTTTTAACTTGTTTTCAAAAACGCGTTTTCGAAAATAAGAAAGAGAACGCATTTTCACTGTTTTGAAAAATCGAAAACAGAAAACGACTTGAAAACGGTAAAGAGAACATGCCCTAAACTTTTCTTTTCTTTTCATAAAGTTGACAAATCATAAGCATGATTTATACGAAAAAGTAAATTGGAGTAAACAAGGCAATTAACAAATATAATTATTCTTATTGTACATAATTTTTTTATCTAATTGGTTACCGAATTAACAAGTGGCGGCCCCAAGCGCCCCACCAATAGGGGGCCGTCACTTGTAATTCAGTAACCAATTAGGTAAAAAATTATGCAGTTCAATATATAAATAATTGAATTTGATATGCAGTACACGACCAAACTAGGCGTATAAATGACAAAATTTAAATTTTGTCTTCTTTAATGCTGTCAAATAGGATAGTTTACCTCATGGAACAAGCCATGATTGTTTAAACTTGAATAATGGGCACAAATATGTTGGAAAGTGCATAAATTACCATAGCCAGGGCAGTCATATGACTGAAGAATAACAATATCATACATTCTAAATACTTTAAAAAAATAAAAATAATAAATTGATGTTCGAGTCTGGCGGACCACCGCCCGACCCTCCCATCCCGATATACCTGGCTGAGAACGATCCTCTACTGCTCTAATGCCCCCCAAGACAGACAGTATACACTTCAATAGCAAGAAGAAAACCTGGAGCATTTCTTCTGCTAAAGCAGCAATCAGCAGCAACTAACCTTTTAGTAGATTTTATGGAAAGTAAGGTGACGGGAATTAGACAGTACTATACAACATTAATAAAGTAAAAGAAGCTAAAACACTGTCGAGGCGAGATTTGCTTTTACCTACCATGTCAAATCCTCGAAAGTGTTCTACCAAAGAAATTATGGTCCACTTGACATTAATGGTGGGTTTGAGCCACATTATTTTGGAGTTTGATGGAGAATGTGTTGTTGAAAAATAAGGAAAAATTATTGATGTGATAAAAAATATTATTTTATTGAAGAATGAAATGAAAATTTTAATACGTACCAAACAAGAGCTAAATGTAGATAATTCATAATTAATCCTTCTGCCCTTTTCATCAATAAATGCTCTATCAAAACTGACAATGCATAACCGTGAAAACAACTTATCTAAAGCATATGCATATGAGCAATGTGATAACCAGTCATGGCTTATGCTACTTACTATTTCAATTACAAGACATACTTATATTGATCTCTCGCCCATACCTCGAAATCGGCATGAATATTTGTGACACGATTTTCCAAAATAATAGGAAATCATATAAACATGTCACGAAGGAGCAGCAACGAATCTCAGGCATCTGACAATTCTAATCAAGGTCAAGCAACATAGATCACAGCCACTTGATATCACCGTCACCAGTGGATTAGCGAAAGTTATTTATTTTGCAAGTAACTTGGTTATGCTTATTTTCAACTTTGATCAATAAAAAATTGTTACTTCAAAACTTATTTACTTATAAGTAAATTTATTAAGCATGTGCAGCAGTTGCTACCTAGGCATTGAGTATAAATGGTAGGTAACAGAGAATCAGAGATTCAGAAAGGCCTACAGGTAGGAAGTCATCATAACTTATTATCAACTTATCCTAAGCTTCTATCTATAGATTAAATGGACTATTTTTAATTTAACAACCCATTCTGATCTATTGTTCTTTCACATTTATCTATTTTTATGAGTTTGATTTTTCCATTACTGAAGTTCATCAGTTAAATTTGCTTCAGTAATTGATTCTTATCAAGGGCAGTTATCTGAACATTTCTGGTAAATGGAAACGTGGTTTTGTTTCAAATAATTCTAACCCAATTGGATTATCATGAATACTATATGTATATATCGATAAAACTAAGTGTACAAATTTTCTTGTATGAACGGAATAGTAGAATGAATCGGTAACAAACCTACATAGTAAATGTAATACAGAAATCTTAAGCAATGACAAATGTCTGCAAGTACAATAATGAAATAGTATAAATAATTAAGTTGGGTCTCAATACATGAAGTAACTTATTTTGTCAAAGACAGAGGTTTCAGTCTGTGTATTTTGTTGTCATAAATCAGGAAATATAAAGAATCTCGAATCTATCATCCTTTTGATAGTTTTAATCTATTGCAATTAAAATCCCAAGGGTAAGCCATTTTTTTTTAAAGAACTACAGTTATACAAACAGGAACAGAAGATTCTCTGCTTACCCTTTCCGCCTCTTGGGACTCAGCACAAAATCATCTTCCTCATCACTGTCAATTAATATCCGTTTCTTTGCTTTTGCATCACCACTTTTGGGGGCCGGCAGTGGCTTTTTTGAGATCGCAGGTTTACTTGAAGGTGGGATCGATGGAGATTTGATAGGGGTACCCGTCCGAAGTTGCTTTTGCTTCCTCTGCTTTTTCTCGAGTGCCTTCCTTGCTCTTTCAGGAGACAGCATCCCATGTTCCATCAACCTTCACAAATAATTTCTCACTTTGTCAGCAGTCTTCTGTCTTGATGCCAAAATACAGAATGGAACAGCATGCTAGATACCAATGACATGATGAGACAAACAACACATTTGGCTAATAAGCTTAACGAGTTTACTTATAAGTAGATAACTGATTTTTAAATAAAAAAATGATATTTAATTAGATAGTAACTTTTACCTTGCTCAAAACCTTACTGTCAAAGTAAGGTAAACATTTTAAGCACAAAACCACAAACATCATTTATTTAAAACTGTAAGTAACTTATACTTGCTAAGCTTAGCCAAACATGCTCCTAGTTGGCGTGGCATATCACATAAAAAATTTATGCAATAATCTGAAATATAACGAATTAATTGGCATCCATTTTTACTTCTTGAAGATAACAATCTCATACTCTACATGAATCAATACGAAATCTTATAGATTAAGAACTGCCAAAACTTAGCGAGCTTCGTCCAGTTTTAAAGGAGCCAGATTGAAAGTGTGGAGTTAATATGTGGCACAATGATGATGATATATTGCTCACTGGATGATTTGTTGGATGTTTGACCGGGTGTTTTGTTGACTTGTTGACTGCTGCCTTATTTCTTGTTAAAGCAGGTTTTTGTGGGTTGCGATTTCTTTAATAGGTATCAACGGCTCAGATGTCGCCAAGTGTTATCTTCAACACTGTTGGATGGCTGACCTTCGGTGACTTCTTTATACCGTCCATTTGCCTAGGGTTTGAGGATGTATTATTTGTTAATTCATCTTTCTCTCAGTGTGACCTTTGTTATTCTCGTCTTTTTCATTCACTCAAAAAGGCAGAAAGCCGTGTATTGATCTGTTAAGAAACTGTATAGATCTTGAGTGATTTGCATATGTTGATGGTTGAGTTCTTGAGTGAACATTTGTATAGATCAACGGGCTTGTTGATGTAAATCTTGAGTGATTCATACTGAGTGCTCTGAAAGTGTATCTTGGACGATTTCTTTGGTTCCGATTCTTAATATAGTGGTTCCTTCAGGTGGCAAAAGCTCAAAAGGGGATTAGGAACTTTTAAGTTCTGAATCTCTTGCCTTAGGGCGAAAAATCCTTATGTTTCTTATGTTTTCTGTTATTTTTGTGCTTTACAGTTTAGTATTTGTTGCTAGAAGTGCCTAATATTTTGAACTTAATCTTAACAGTGGTATCAAAGTAGTTAGACGATGGTTATTGGCTCCGATCTCTGTAGATCTGAAAGTTTGATAGCTGGTTCAGTAGTTCGTTTTTTTATTTTTGAAACCCTAATAAAGGAATCTGGTGAGATCGTTCCTGTTTTACGGTTTAAGTACAGATTATTTGCTTATACCTTATAGTCTCTTGTAGATGTGTTTAAAATCTCAAGATCTAAGACTTTCTTAGCAATTCCTTTGTCCAGAAACCCTACGAGTTGTCTGAAATCCGAGAGTTGTCTTGATTTGTGTCAAAGATCTAGATTCAAACTCTGTACATGTTTCTTATTATTGTATATTGCATAGTGTTATAATTTTGTACTTGTTTCTGATATAGAAACGTTTTCTGTGACTGTATTATTTGGAATAAACTACTGTGAATCTGCTGAATTTGTATATACCTTTGAAGTGTTCTGTTTGATCTGCATACACTATTTCTTCATTCAAGTTTTTTATCACGACTTCTTCAAAATTTGAATTGGAATTTTTTACTGGGAAATGAGACTTAAGTCTTTGACGCCAAAAAATGAACACTTTTACTTCAACAAAAATGTGCAAAGGCTATTGATGAATCTTGGCCTACGGATCTTGAAGCTAGTAAAGTAACTGAACAAGATGAAACTGCATGGAATTCCATTTTTCTTTATTTGTCAGATAATGTGCTTAAGGAAGATTCAATATATTATCCCGTAAAACTGTGATGAGAAACTCTCAAAACATCAGCTGGCTGTGGTCTTATTAAATTCAATTGGTGACAAGTATAAAGATGTTAAAAATGCTATTGAATATAGAAGGGAAACCCTAACTACTGATATTATTATTAATGCCTTAAGAAATAAAGAGTTAGTTAAAATCCGAGAAGAAAGAATCTAGGGAAAATTTGAAGGCTAAGTCTAAATTTAATTCCAAGAATGGTATTCTCAATAAGAAATTAGGACATAAGAAAAAGGAAAATCTGAAAGATAAAATGAAAACAAAAGGTAAAAAATGTTTTTATTGTCAAGAAGAATGTCATTTTATCAAAGATTGCCCTAAAAGACTTAATGATAAAAGAAATAAGTCTAAGTTTGATGGTGATGCAGGATTAGCCTGCAATAATAAGGCTAATATGGATGAAGTTTATGTTGTTATAAACTATCAACCTAGTCAAAAATGGATTCTTGACTTAGGTTGCACATTTCACATGTGTCCTAATAGAGAATGGTTTATTAAGTTTAAAAATGTAAATGGTGGTCAGATTTTAATGAGTAATCATATGACATGTGAGGTTAAAGGAATAAGAACTATCACTTTAATAATAAAGGGTAATAATAAACTAGTCTTGGAAAATACCAAGTATGTTCCTTATTTACAAAGAAATCTTATTTCTTTAGGTGTTTTAAATGACATAAACTATGACATTATGATTACTAAGGAATACATTAAAATCTTGAGGGACTCACAATTAATTGTTAAAGCCCCCAAGAGACGTGGACTTTACATTTTGCAAGCTCAAAACTTTTTTTATTTCACTTCAGTAGCAATCTTTGTTCAACATGATAAAATCCCTAATATGACAAAAAAGGTTAGGTCATATTAGTGATAGAGGACAAGGGCGGACACAGAACTTTAAAATTAGGGGGGCACAATCTAACTTACAAAGAAATTTGGAGAAATTTTACGTCCAAAAAAATCATGCCCCATGTAATTTTGCATCTGAGAATTTACATGGGATATGACTTTTTTAGATTTAAAATTTCGAAAATTTTGATGTCATATTTCATATAAAATTTCCTAATAAAATGATAAAAATTACATTGACAAGTTTTTATCCGAAAAATAATAAATGTTAATGAAATAATTGATTTTTTTTTTTAAAAATGCGAGTTAGATGTTTTTCTTTAAAACTCATGTTTAACGTATTTTTTTAACTATTTTCGATATCTGTTTGGACTATTCGATATGCCCATAATGTAGTTCTCAAAATAAGTTTCGAGATGTCATAAGCAATTTGCAAATTCAATTAGCGTACAATCGTTGAAGAATTTTTAAAATTAGCATATTATCGAAATTTAAATTTATTGTGATTTTGCCCCTACTTGGTAGAGATTAAAATCAAGTTTTTAGTAATTATTGATAAAAGTTTAATAGTTATGGATTTCATGAAATATGTTATTAAAATTAATTGTTAACTTTGATTTAGATTAAAATTTAGATTTCAATCGATACCAAACATAATTTTATAAAAAAAAAAATTCTCAAAAGTTGGGGGGGGGGGGCACGTGCCCCCCAGGAGGGTCTGCCTGTGATTTACATATTTTGATAAAACAAGGTACATTTGGAAAAGATAACATTAAGAAACTCAATTTTTGTGATCATTGCATCCTAGGAAAGCATAATTGATTACTTTTTTTTTTTACCTGGAATGCATAAATCTGTGTCAATACTTGAATATTTGCATATTGATCTTTGGGGATCAGCTTATGTCCAACTTATACTGGTTTTAAATATTTCCTTTTAGCTGTTGAGGATTTTTCTAGAAAAAATTGAATTTTTCTTCACAAATCAAAGTTTGACACTTTTAATGTTTTAAAAGAATGGAAAACACTGATTGAAAATCAAACTGACAAAAAGATCAAGGTGCCAAGAACTGATACTGGTTTACAATTTTGCAATTCTGAATTTGATGAGTTGTGCAAGTTGTATGGTATATTAAGACACATGAAAGACTATTGACTTTAGAAATCTGAGAGTTTTTGGGTATGCAGCATTGCACATCAATCTGAAGGAAAAATAGAACCTAGAATATTTAAGTGTGCTTTTTTAGGTTATGGTGAAGGAGTGAAAGGATATAGACTATGGGTAAGGGAGACCAAAGGTTATAAGATCATTATAAGCAAAAATGTTGTATTTAATGAAGATGATCTACCTTGTTTAAAAAGGAAGGAAATCCTAGAGCCCCTAAGACATAATGACACGAAATCGAGATGGAGGAGATTAATGAAAATCAACAACCTGATGTTCAGATTGAAAATGAGAATGTTGAGACTCATGCTAACGAAGGTTCTGAACAATCTGAGGCTGATTTAGAAGCAAATCAACATTTAGATAACTATCAGCTTGCTAGAGATAGGTAAAGAAGACAAATCAAACCTCCTGTCAGGTTTGATGATGAAATTTCTTTTTTTGACTTTTCCAGGGTTTATTGAAGATGAACTTGAATCATTTAAAAAAACTATGAGTAGTAAAGATTCCAATCTTTGGCTAGCAGCAATGCAGGATGAAATGAAATCTCTTAAAAGAAATAAAACATGGATTCTGACTAAAAAGCCCGAGGGAAAAAAGGTTGTTGACTGTAAATGGGTTTTTAAAATCAAAAGGAGAGAACAAAATGATAATGATATCAGAAATAAGACCGGACTTGTGGCAAAAAGTTTTACTCAAAAGGAATGAATAGATTTCAACGAAATCCTTTCTCCAGTATTTTAGCCTTAGCCACACAATTTAATTGGGAATTAGATCAATTGGATATAAAAACTGCTTTTTTAAATGGTGACCTTGATTAAACTATTTACATGGAACAAGTGAATAAGAAATCTGACTAAGTATGTCTTCTTAAAAAAATTTATATGATTTAAAATAAGTTCCAAGACAATAGTACAAGAGAATTGATACTTTTATACTTAAAATTGGTTTTAAAAGAAGTATTTTTGATACCTGTCATTACTGTAAACAAAGTGGAGGTGAAAATTCATTTCATCTACATGCTTTTGGCTAGTTGTGACATTAAAATCTGAATTTGAAATGAAGGGCTTGGGTCGTATCAGAAAGATTTTAGGTATCGAAATTAAAAGAGATAGAAGAGAAGGCACACTAATAAGAAATCTTATGTTTTGAAACTATTGGAAAAGTTTTCTATGCTTGATGCTAAAAGTTTGAGTTTACCTTTAGCAAATCACTTCAAACTTTCAAAAGAACAATGTCCCAAGTCTGAAGAAGAGTTTGTGAGAATGGCAAGGGTTAGTGATGACAATGGGCCGAGCGTAAACACAAGCTCGGCTCGTGCTCGTTTTTAACAAGCCGAGCTTCGGCTCGGCTTGTTACTCATGAGTCAAGCTCGGTTTTTTTAATTTTTTTTTAACTATACCTATTCTAAACCTTAATAAAAAACGCACGAGCCGCTCATAAAAAACGAGCCGAGTAGGTTCGGCTCGCCTAGCGAGCCAGCTTGCTCAACTCAGGCTGTCTTTTGACGAGTCGAGCGGCCGAGTCGCCGCTCGGCTCGATTGACACCACTCACAAGGGTGCCATACTCTAATGCTGTTGAGTATGTTATGTATCTAATGGTCTGTTCCAGACCTGATTTAGCTTACTCAATAAGTGTATAGAGTGGATACATGTCAAACCCCGGAGAAGCTCATTAGGAAACTATGAAATGGCTTCTAAGATACATTAAGGGCAATTGTAACTTTGGGATTCTATATAGAAAACAATCTAATGGTGTTATCTTAAACAAGTATACTAATTCTAACTATGCAGGTGATAGAGATAATATGAAATCCACTTCAGCCTATATCTATACTTTATGTTGTTCCTGTATAAGTTAGAAATCCCAACTACAAAAGATTGTTGCTTTATCTTCAATAGAGGCAGAATATATAGCTGCTATAAAAGAAGGAATCTGGTTTAGAAATCATGTCTTACATAATAGATCTAAACATGTTGATGTTAAATTTCATTTCATCAGAGATGTTATTTCCCAAGGTATTGTGAAACTTGAAAAGATTTCTACTTATTTTAATCCTGCTGATGTAGGTACAAAAGTGCTACCTTTAAACAAGTTTCGGAATTGTTTAAGTCAGCTAAATACTAACACTTGCTGATTTGTGTATCAGGAATAAGAGCAAATGATGCCATGCTTGTAGGAACCCCTATAGATAAACTGGAATCATAAGGTAGAGATTGTGGAGTTAATATGTGGCACAATGATGATGATATATTGCTGATTGGATGATTTGTTGGATGTTTGACCGGGGTGTTTTGTTGACTGTTGTCTTATTTCTTGTTAAAGCGTGTTTCTGAGGGATACGATTTCTTTAATGGGTATCAACAACTCAGATGTCTCAAGTGTCATCTTCAACACCGTTGGATGGCTAACCTTCTGGTGACTTCTTTATACCGTCCATTTGCCTAGGGTTTGAGGATGTATTATTCATCCATTCATCTCCCTGTGTGACTTTTGTTATTCTCTTGGCTCTTTCATTCACTCAAAAGGTAGAAAGCCGTGTGTTGATCTGTTAAGAAAAATCAGCTGTATAGATCTTGAGTGATTTGTATATGTTGAGGGTTGAGTTCTTGAGTTAACATTTGTATAGATCAACATGCATTGTAAATCATGAGTAATTTATACTGAGTGCTCTGAAAGTGTATTTTGGACGATTTCTTTGGTTCCAATTCTTAATATAATGGTTCCTTCAGGTGGCGGAAGCTCAAAAGGGGATTATGAACTTTTAAGTTGTGAACCTCTTGCCTAAGGGCAAAAAATCCTTATGTTTCTTTTGTTTTCTATTATTTTTGTGCTTTACAATTTAGTATTTGTTGTTAGAAGTGCCTAATATTTAAAACCTAATCTTAACAGAAAACTTAATTTATATCAAATTCTATGACTTCGCTTGACAAGACTAACAATTGTAAAAGTGGCCCGGATAAAAGAAAACTAACCAAAACTCGGCCATTTCACTTGACGGTATCTGCTTTGATAATGATTCATAGAATATCCTCAGCGGTTCTCGCTGTTCAAATGAAGCGACAATATGGAAGAGAACGAGAATTCAGTCAGTATAAACTTCCTACTGAAAATAAGCAATCAAAACTTTAAAGAGGATATAAGAGATACAGAACCTCTTCAGGGACATCATATTTCTGTCCTGGCAAGGAAAAAACTTTCTTTTCTCTGGTTTTGGTCACTGTTTTGTTGACAGTCTTTGATGAACTTGATGTTTTTTTCGTTTTTAGCTTCACTTGAGCAATATGAAATGAAAATAAATCAAAACCAAGATCACCAATAATTATAAAGTTATAAGTCGATGAATTCAAACTCGTACTCACACATTCACTAAATAAATCAGAAAAATACACAATTGGTAATGCAACAGAGGTCGCAGATCGTATGCTCAAGGCTCAACTGGAACTCTCGAAGGCAGACATGAGGAAATGCCTGTGAAGGGGCATGGCTAGGCCGAGCGATGCTGCTTATTTCAGTTTTTCTACTCCCTTTTATTGCTTTAGTTACTTTATTTCACACTTGTAATTATTACTGTTCGCTAGGGGTTAATATGTCTTCTATGAGGTTTTCTTTGTTTCCTTAAAACAGAAGAACTAGGGTTGAAGTTGGCTAGTTGGTTAAAATAAAAAAATCGAGTTTTCTGCAGGTCTTGATCCAACCTCGGTAATTATGTGGAATCTAACGAGTTTTATGATTGCATGTTTGTTTCGTGTACAATTCCCCTGAAACAATTGGGATCCGTAAACACTCAGTACACAGCTAATTACTATTACACCATGTCAGATAATCCAATCTCAGTAAATTTTTAAAAAAAAATACAGTATTCAAATTGTGAGCTCAATAAAAACAAATAATCCACACAGCAGATCATGCCTCGAGATTTTAAAAAAAAAACGATCTAATAAATCTTAGTAAATGAGTGCAAAAAAGTTTAAAATGTTACAATGCAATGATTTTTGCTATTGGACACCTCAATTGTCTATACAAGAATGATGCACAAAATAAAATACAAAATCCCCAATTGCTTTTCATACAAAAAGGGCAGGATTTTGGCAGATGGGCACCTCAATTTATATTCAAGAACGATGCACAAAATAGAAATACAGAACTCCGAATTGATTTTGGCAGATGAGCACATCAGTATTGTATAGAAGCGCAAAATCCCCAACTGATCTAAATACAAAAATGAAGGACTTCGGCAGATGGTTGCACCAGTTTATATAAAAAAAATGATGCACAAAATAAAAACACAAAATTCCCAATTAATTTTCTTACTAAAAGTCATGATTTCTGCAGATTATATAGGAGTAGAAAATGCCCAAATATGTCATATGTACACCTCAATTTAAGGGCAAAAAAAAAATAAAAAAATAGATCTTCGTAATTGGGCACCTCAGATTTGGAGCTGGATTTCTCTAAAACTTTCTTCTTGTTGACAGACGAATCAATCCTGACCTTTGATGATGATGACCCATCACCACTAGACTTGAATTTCATCCCACCACTAGATTTGGTCTCTGTGGCCATGGATTGATTATAACTGTGTAAACAATCTGCAATTTTAATATGATAAATCCGAATTCTCTATCTAGATTTGCAGACCTATCAAATTGAATACGCATCGCATGATCTATATCTCTTATTTGTAAAATTTTTCTTTGTGAATGACGAAAAATAGGAAAAAAAAGAAAGCAGGTAGAATTGAAAGCTGAATGGCGTGCTGGGTTTTTAACTGCTCTCAATAAAGTAACGAACCCAAATCTACTGTTGCATTGAACTTGCATGCGGTGGTCTTTTGGAAATGTTAAATTTGCCTGTCCATAAAAATAAAAACAAAAAATGCCTTAGTCCGATTTCGTAGGTATACTACGGTTGATTTAGCATAAAAGCTGTCGCGCATTTCGTCTACAATCTTCTTGTATTGCCGGACATTTTTGTCACCTTTCTTTGACAGAATTTCAATGTCATGACATTCTATCATTAGCCAATTTAAAAAATGGTCAACATTACCATTCAATCACTTGTTGCCACACATCATTACTTCATCCAAGATGTTAAAAACATATGACAAAGGAGATTAATTCTTTTGTCTATAGGTTGGGACCGGCTATTACTTTTAGTCATCGATACAATTGAAATGCTCAAATTGAAAAAAATTAAAAATTCGATAAAACGAATCAAAATTGGAAGATCAAATTGACATTAATCTCTACTTCATCCAAGGGTGGCTTGGCTCGTATGGACACGAGTCGATCTCGAACTCACCCGTGTTCAAATATTAAGATTGGCTCGACCCTTTTGGTTCGAGGACTTCACGAATCCAGTCGTCCACGAGCGGGTCCCATTTTCTATTATTTTAAAAATAAATTAACAAAATAAGCAAAAAATGAACTATTTTTTTTAAAGAAATTAATAAAACAAGTCTAGAAATTACACAAAAAAGAGAGCTAATCCACGAGCACAAACGAGCTGGCTCGTGAACAAAAATGCTAGCTTAGCTCGATCAATGGATCATCTCCAAACGAGCTCAAGTTGCCCATTAATCAAGTCGAATTGAGCCGAGCCCGCAAACCGCTCAACCCATTTGTCACCCTTAACTTCATCTGTTGATAGGAGAAAAAAGGCAAAAGGAAAAACATAAAAAACAATTTTCTCGAAAGTATCACAACAAAATAAAATCTTCACAAGTTGTGTCTAATGTACCATATTAGAATGGTTAGAGAACTTAGTATAAAGCTAGAATAAACAGTAATAACATAATACGTGAATGGTATTCCGGATTTGGACGGAAAAGGATGGTGTCTATGAACGTAAGAGATGCTCTACGACGCGAAATAAAAATGTCCGAGCACCGGTAATATGATCAAAGGTGATTGAATATTTAACGAACCATTACAAACAATTCAACCAAAGTGAAAATAATCTAAACCTAGGCAAACAAATATAGAATAAGCAAAAGAGAAGGTCGTGTGTGGTTTGAAGAAGAGTTACATTTTCTTCAAATGTTACAAGAATTTCTTATTTATAAAGTTCTGACCCAAGTGGTAGTCGTTTGATAAGAATCACGTAGCTTCATCTCTCAAGTCGAAGCCTCACATCACTCAGTCTACTGTGCATTTAATACATTGACAAATGATCATACATCGTATACCATAGGCTGACAATCCTGACATTCATTATTACAAACGTTACATCAATCATTCCTAAATAATGCATACAGATCCTCTAAAAGATAGCAATGGCTTCAGCTAAAGAGAGCTTCGTATTGGAGGTCTTCGATGTCAAGATCTTCGGGATAGAGAGGTTCGACTTCATATTTGACTTATTATATAGTGCTTCGGCTTCAGAATTTCAGCCACTTAGATAGTGTATCGGCTTAGGGCGACAGATAGCTTTGGTTTCTTCTTTGACATCTTATATAGTGCTTCGACTTCAGAACTTCAGCCATTTAAATAGTGCTTCGGCTAGGGACTTCAACCATTTGCCTATGCTTCGGCTTCAAAGTTTTAGCCACTTGACTATGCTTCTACTTCAGGGCTTAGGTCACTTACATAGAGCTTCGATTTTGAGGTGTGGACTTCTTCTTGAGCTTCGATTTTGTAATAGTATTATAATAGAACAAGATGAACATATTCTTTTATCTTTTAGTAAAAAAAAATGTCATTTATACTACTTATCTCATCCTGTCTAAAATCATCTCCACGATAATATCTCAAATCTTTGTGTGGCTTAAATACAAATTAAGTTGTATAATTTGATTATCAAATTGGTTCTTTCAATTCTTGAAGGGGTTAACAATAGGCAACAAAGAAGGGTATAATCTGAAACTTCTTGGAAGATGAAAATGACTACTAAGGCCACCTCCAATGGAAACACCAAATTTCACCAAAATTTGGTGCAAAGTGCTCCAATGTGGCAGGAAAAATGGTGCAAAAGTGAATTGTGTTGCGTTGTGCAACGCTATTCACTTTTGCCCCATTTTTTAAAAATGGTGCAAAGTTCAATTTGTCCCCTTTTTTCATTTGCCAAAAGAATTGTTGAAGTGTATTTGTGTCATTTGTGTCATATAATTTTTAATACAATTAATTATTATTATTATTATTATTATTATTATTATTATTATTATTATTATTATTATTATATATTTAAGGATATTGCTCAAGGTATTGCTCCGCCGACTGAATATGTCATTCAAGGAAAATAATATAAATGGGTTATTATCTAGTTAATAGTATATATCCAAAATGGTCTACCATTGTGTAAACAATTCATGAACCACGCGATCTCAAACAAAAATTATTTACAATGAAACGAGAAGCGTGTAGAAAATATGTTGAACGTGCATTTGACGTTCTACAATAGAAGTTTGCAATAAAGAAATGACCGGAAAGGTTTTGGGAAAAAACATGTATTACATGATATCAAGATTGCATGTATAATCATGCATAACATGATTACCGAGGACGAACATAATGTTGATGCATCAGTTCGAGAATGGGCGGAAGTGCCAAGTCCGGAAGTTGAGTTAGTTGAAGACGCAAATCATCGTTTTCAAGAATTCCTTGCTCGTCATAGACAAATCAAGGATGGAGAGGTTCACATTGCACTTTAAAATGCATTAATCGATCATTTGTGAGAAGAACATACGAATTTCGAGAATTAAATTGCAATGATATTTCCACTTCATAATATTCAAATTCGAAATGCAGTGCACTATTTTTCAATGGCATGATTTAATTTTCACTTTTGAAGTGATTCTACTAATTGCTATGTTTTAATAATATATTTATTCATGAATTTACTATTTTTCTTAATTTAACGTAATTATTTATTTAGTAATTTATGTATTTCTAAAATAAATAATATTTTGAATAAATAAATTACTAAGAATAAGAAAAGAGAAAAAAATGATTAAACATTATTCATTTGGTGTAAGTTTTGGTGTAATGGTTGGAGATGAATTTTAGTTTGGTGCAAGGTTTGGTACAAAATGGTGCAACGCTGGAAATGGCTAAAAGACTCGGAAAGAAGGCATATGACTTTGTTTCAAGTTGTTGAACCACGTCTTGTAAAACCATATTGAGTTGAAAGCCTTGTACATGAACAATTTTCATAAATGATTTGTGAGGAGACTTGAAGTCTTCAGCATCAATCGATACTTGGAAACCAATCCTGAATGTTCTAGTAGGCATTATTCCTTTCTAGAGGAAATTCATGATGAAATTGCCAATAATAACTCACAAGGTAATGAAATTGAAGAGACACAAGTCCATAAAAATACTTCGTATTTCATTAATTGAAAATTAAAAGAAAAGTGTATATATAATATCTACAGAAATAGTGTCTATGCCGAAAGCTCCTTAACGAACAATGTATCCTTAACCTAAGCTAAACGGTAGTTAATTTATACTTTACTGCAAAACTATTTCACAATACATCTAGCTTCAAGCAGATTCAGCACACACGAAAAATCATCTACAAAACACTCAACATACCAAGAAAATCAAAATATTTTCTGATGCTGAGAGTGAGATCCTATGTCTTGCCTCAATAAATTCAACCAGCTACAGATACATCACTTAGAACCTCTGACCGCAAGTTTTTCCTAAGAAAATCAGACAACGGCTTGATTGCAGCACGTCCTTGTTCCAGACACTGAAAGTAATTGTCCACTGTGTTCAAACGAACGCAAGCTGTAAGACATTTGGAGACGAATAAAAAATGGGCACATGTTCATGCCCCTACATTGTAATTATTACAAAGAACACAATGTGACATACATTTGAGGGGCGCAGATAGAGCATAACGTACACCAATGGGCCTCATGATTGGTTAAGCTTAAAAGGTTTATTTACAAGTGAACTTATTTGAAAATAAGTTTGAAACTAGATATTTTGTAAGGGGGAAATAAGCAAATTACTTATTTCAAAAGTAGCGTAAGTGTTCTAAAAGAATAAACGTTTTTTTACTTAAAATAAGAAAAATCCAAACATGTTTGGAGATGAAAGTCACATAAAAGTAACTTTACTTTTTTGTGTAAACCTAGAGAAACATGCTGTGCTGTATGCTCATCAATGACAACATCAAAAAGATGACGGATAAGGAATCAGGATATAAGCTTGATGTCAGCCTATTACTCTCAGTTAAAATGAGAACATCCACAATTCCACACTAAAAGAAATACTAGCGCAAGACAGATTCTTAAACTGCTTAGCAGTTAGCACCCAGTCATTGCCCTGAAATAGCAAGGAATCCAATGTCTCCTGTACCTCTACCATGAGTTTATAGTAATAGAAGGCATTATATGCATTAAAAGCATAGTTGTCATACCCGACCGGGACACTAATCCGGACAATGCAACGGGTCAGTGGTTCAGCCGATGGGTCAATTCCCGTCAAATATATTTTATCTATTTTCATTGCATAATAAAATTCTGGTATTTTTTCCACTAAATAAATTAACCTTGTGCTATTTTGATGACTAAAGATCAATCTTCATACCAAAATTCATGGTAATTTGTACCCATTTTTGTTCAAAGAAAATCAGCTCTTCATCAGAGGCTGCTGGATAAATCTACCAATACATCTTCTAGAAGATAAAGAACTAAAAAACTTAGGAATTTCATGTGTCTTGGTACTATTTTATTACTGCAGAAGATGTAAAATTATTTCAGCAAACCAATAACATGTCTGCATAATTATACCACAAATATTTTCATTTCTTGCTTACTCCTTACTCTACCATCATTATATCCTCACTCTTGTAAATAATCTAACATGATTTACAGAGCAGAATACTCCACAATATGTTATAATACCTTATATTATTTTACAATTCATCTACTTTGTCATTGTTCAAACATGTATCAGATCAAAGTTGAAATTTGGTAGAGCTACTCTGATTTTGAAGAAGCCGATCCCAACTTACAAATTCTCTCATTTAAAGTGTGCTTTAAAATATAACACTATACAGCCTATAATAAATTATTGTTACACAAATTTCAGGCTTTAAGTCTCTAACTATGGATATAAAAATACATCAAATCAGAATACAATTATGAATTTCAGGCTCTATTAGAATTCCCAGAAATATTCAAACAAACAAAACAAAATCAATTCTAAATTCACCCATACAATTAAATTTAAAAGACAATCATTGTGCATTTATAACAGAGAGACAATTACAGCAAGGAAAGGGAATTATGGAGAAATATAAAAAACAAAGTTAAAAAAGGAAAAGGGTTTCAGAGAATAAAACTTCTGCCCACATATTTTAATGGTGAAAATTTGAAATTCACCCAAGAAAAAAAATGAATATCATACTTACATGTTCTTCCATCTAAACTTGAAATTGAAGATTTGGATTCTTTAGAGAAGACTATAAGGATGGCAGAAGCGTGGAGGGTTTTCAAAGCATAAATTTGAGGATGGTGATTTTTTTTTTTTTTGGTTTTTTTAGTCCAATGGACCGGAGTTCCACCTAAATTTTGGGTTGGCAGGTTTCTAAAAAACCCGCTGGTTCAGACGGGTTTATGGCGGGTTAGTTACTCTGTGGTCTAAATCAGTCATACGAACAGGACCTTAGACCAGTTCGCCGGTTTCCGGACTGAACCGTCCGGTTCGGTCCAGTTTTTATAACGCTGATTAAAAGATAGGGGAAGTATGACAAATACCTGTCATCAAACCATGAGTAACAGATGTGATAACTCCATTTTCAATTGATTCTCCTACTTCCACAGTTCCACTGATTCTTTATCAAGTACAGACAGAATCGAGTTTGGGAAAAGTAAATATACCAGTGCCTTCACATTCTGCCATGTTTTATGCAAGCAAGAGAGACTTTTAGGTACATTATATATAGGTGAAGAATCAAATATGTATTTTGCATGGCACTGTCACTGCCACTGCGTGGATTCAAAATGGAAGTATTTTCCCACTACTATGCCATGAACAAAAAGGGAAGTTGAACGTATGCAACAGCATACTGGCTACATGAATGAACGGTGCAGTGACTTGTGGTATACTCTTGATATCTATTATATACATACTAATACATGCAGATGATTCATTCATTCAGTAATTTGACTAACTCATGGCAAATAAAATTTCATGAATAAGATAAATACTGAATGAGAATGACGAGTCAATCAAGAATAATTAGAAAGTTTGTTGGGATCCAATATACAATACTCATCTTCTGATAGACAGCACTACAGAAAAATAAGTGTAACTATTGTTAATACTCCACATAATTCAATAAACATTATTTCACTAATATGAAAATGTGTATAATACATCATTCCTCAAAACATTAATAGAATGGCCATATATAATGTTTACCTGCAAGCAGGGGCGGACCCACTAAAGGCCCAACGGGGGCGGCCGCCCCCACTGAAAAAAAAAAAGAAAATTATTTTATTTTATTTTTTTTACAGTTTTTTTAGCTTATTTTCTATCTCGAATGCAGCCAGAATCTGGTGAAACTCATATTTTGTATGTAATTTTTTTCTCTTTAATCTTGTTACATATTTTTCAATCTCATAGCGTTGGATGGTTAAATTTCATTCCAACTTGAATATAGCTTGCCAGACGGGCTTGAAGATGATTTAACAATTGAAGTCTAGGATTCGAAAGGAAAGTATTTTGGTCACGTAGTAGTTCAGGTGGCTAATATTGTTGAANTTGCAAAAACTGTTGCATAGTTAGAGTGAATATATTTGTGGGTTTGATGCAGGGTGAGAGGCTTCGTTCATGACCTATATAGCATGAACTAGTTGGAAAAATGCAACTAAATCTAAATTATTCAATAACTCTCAAAAATAAATAAATTTCGGCACCCCCGTAGCCCCCACCCCTTCAACTTTGGACCCCTCTACTTCGACGGGCTGGCTCCGCCCCTAATCTCACCCTCACTCAAAATTAATCTAGATCCGCCCCTGAGCCTGCAAGATATTTCAAAGGAATTCCAGCATCTACAAGGGCAGAACATGCTGCATGTATAGCACAAGGGAGAAGCTTAACAAAAGGTTAGTCAAGGAAGTTAACAAATAATGGCCTTCCAAACATTGAAATATTAACACGTGCCAAGCTTATATAAAACCCAACATCATATGATAGCATGAGATTTTTTTCCCCCTTTAATACATCCGTAAGATGATTTTTCTCTCTTTACAAAAGATAGTACTTGTTTGGTTTTCATTATAAGTTGCTGAAATTATAATGTGATAGAAATGAGTGGTGGATAAGTATGTTGTAGTTCTACGTCCCATGATATGTATGATTAAAATGAAAATTTAACATTGACATTTAAATTATAAAGAGATTATCTGATGTTTGGCTCACGTTTATGTACAATTTATAAATAATCAAGTCACTTTGTATCCATCCATTTCAAAAGAACCATAAGTACTCCCGACTTATCAACTACTCATATTTAGGGCGTGTTCAGTAGAGATTAAAATCGGATTAAATTGAAAAACTAGTCGTTATTGTTAACTTTTATTAGACGAGTGAGACCCAATAACGACAATATTTTCAATTTTAACTGAATTTTGAGCTGTACCAAACAAGCTCTTATTTATAGTTCAAAATGTTTATACTTCCTAGACGTGCTCTATAATGGAAGACAAACAAGCTCTAAGTAGAAACCATAAAATAAAGTCTTTTGATGGAACTCATAATAACAGCTACTAGGGTGGTGATTTACAAAATTTCTATTAAAGATAACAAGGTGAAGTTTAATGTTTCCTTGATAAAGTAATAAAGCAAAAGACGAAAAGTGAAGAAACAGTCAGCTAGAAAATTGAGAAAGGCATACCTTCCTAAATTCATTCATTCATTAAATTCTTTAATTGGGAAATGAGCTTGCTCTGCACATTATACCACAAAATTGCCCCATGCCATAGATTTAAAATCATGTTTTGATTAAAGGAACCAGGAAAGTCCAAATACTGAATTAGTTGCATCAGAAAGCAAACAGTGTTGCCACTATATATACCATTGTTGCAGTAAATGAAGCTGCATAATCATGAAGGGTACTGAACCATCGTCATTAACAACCTGCATGAATGAGAAAGGTGATGAATCACACTGAAGATATTAGGGCAAACAGAAAAAAGACGCACAAAAAATTGGACTAGAGAGAACCCATAGAGTAAGTGAAGGTGGTAAATTAATTTTCTGATGATTAACGAGTAACGACCAAGTGAAACGATTAGCCAATGGAAATGACATCAGCATCTAGAGCATTCCAACAGGAAAATAGCAATTATTCATTACGAACAAAGACAACATTCATTGAACTCAACCTACACATGATGAAAGGGTGAAAATTTAACTTCATGAAATATTAACTAAGAAAGCTAACAGCACAGCACAGCATATTCAAAATAGTAAATGTGTGGAAAATCCTCCTATAAAAAGATAAATACAATGAAAAGGACTTGAATACATGTACGCATCATGCGTCTCTCGCAAAATTGCAAAAGTAGAGTTAAAATATAATCTGGAAATCAGCAATCGAGATATCTTATGACAATAGGCTCCAAAGGCTAACATTTGAGAGGTCCGATGTAGTGGCACGCTTTTGTAATTCTTTGCTTACGGTTATATATATTAACTAAGAAGTATCTTTAGGTTATAATAAAGAAATCAGAACAAAATCTCACCGATTTGGGCTTCCAAATGAGTTCAATACAAGTTTTTTCTGGATTCTCATTCTTCTTCGTCCCAGCCTTTGGCCCAAAAACAGTAGCAAGAATTTTGGTTTCCCCTAAAACCAAACAGAAACAACATTAATAAGCAGAGCAACCAGATTCTATAAAGCCATAATTGAAGAATAATAAATCAATTTAATTTTTTCCCAATATTCATCATATAAAACACAACATCAATAATCAATATCAAGTCTCACTCTCAAAGATACAGAAAAATTAGGGGTAATTAGCACATAACTTCCATACCTTAGTAAATGTCCTTACTTTTCATTTTTTTTTTTTTTTTTTGTATTTTCACCCTTATTTACACTTTTTATTGCGCAAAAGGTCTTTTTTTTTATCCATTTTGTCAATTAAAAATTGTGAAATGACAAATATACCATTCTATTTAAATAAAACAAAAAGAAAAAAAATAATTTCAATCATAGTCTCATTTTTTTTTGAAAAGTGCAAATGAGTCCCAAATAAATTAGTAAAATTGTAATTAGCACATAATATTCCTACCTTTTATCTTTTTGACATTTTCACCTTAATTACACATTTAATTACGTAAATCATCATTTCTATCAATTTTCATTCAATTTCTCAATAAAAAAACTGTGAAATGATGAATATACCCTCCTATTTAAATAAAAAAACAAAAGAATTAATTGCAACCATAGTCCCGATTTTTAAAAAAAAGTGTAAACGAGTCACTAATGAATTATTAGAAAAATTAATTTATTTAAGAAGTGTAAACGAGTCCTAATTAGATTTATTTATAAATTAAGTAATAAATAAAAAGTGTAAACGAGTCCCAAATAAATTATTAAAAAATTAAAAATAAAAATATTTTTTTATTTAAATAGGAAGGTATATTCTTTATTTTATAGTTCTTTATTGAAAAATTGGATGGAAATGATGGTTTACACAATCAAATATGTAATTAATGGTGAAAATACAAAAAAAAAAAAAAATAAATAAAATAAAAGAAATGTATGACGTTTTTCACAATAAATTATTGGAACTTGTTTGCACTTTTTTTTAAAAAAAAAACTTAGGAGTATGGTTGCAATTAATTTTTTTCTTTTTATTTTATTTAAAGAGAATTGTATATTCGTCATTTCACAATTTTTAATTGAGAAAATAGAAGAAAATAAACTTCTGCGTACTGAAAGGTGAAAATAAGGGTGCAAATGCCAAAAAAATAAAAACTGGGAACGTTTTCCACAATAAAATGTGGAGATGTTTTATGCTATTTACCGAAAAATAAGTGATAAAAATGATTATAAGGCGAGAAATAGGTTTTTTCTTGAATTTCGAGCACTATAATTAGAGAAACCATAATAATCACAAACCCAACAAAGAAAACAACTAGAAAAGTAGATACTCGTTAGACAAAGCAAACATAGAATCACAGAAGCAAAGGAGAAAAAAAAAAAAAAAAAAAAAAAAAAAAAAAAAAAAAAAAAAAGGACCC
>CAIGRF010138891.1:0-11412 GCA_903798235.1 Fraxinus ornus
CTCTCTCTCTCTCTCTCAAAACTCATTAAATTCAAACGAACTATTAGTCCTTCTAAAACTTAAAACAAGTATTGAAATTTCAATATTGATATATTCAAACAAACCACCATTTTGCAAAACATGTTAAGAGATATATTCATTATCGACTATAGGTAAAAACAAATAACGAAAATATAATGATTTTAAAAGCTCAAGGATAACTAATCAAGATGGAGTGAATTGATTTTTAATAACTTTTTGAAGAATTAATCTAAATTTAAGTAAGTAAAGACTAAATAGATCAATTCAAATAATAAGCGCAAATATGAAAGCAATAAGTAAAATGAAAAGATGATGTAGACGATGTAATTGTGAAGGTTCAATCCAAAACAATTATCTACCTTCTCTGTTACCAAACTCTCTGACACGAGTAAAATCTTTTCACTATGTTGATTGACTTATGGTGCAATCCAAATCTTTATAATGCTTCGAATCCCCTCAGGGCCACTGAGGTGAATACCCCGCCGTAAACTTCAGGGTCCCGTGGGATTAGTCGAGGTGCGCACAAGTTGGCCCGGACATCCACGGTTATCAAAAAAAATATAATGCTTCAAGTGATTTCCAAAAAAATTATCGATCTATATACAATGTTGAACTTTATAGGACCTCAACACGACCCACTATTGAGCTTTTAACAATACCTCAATATGCCCACACTATTGACCTCAGATATGATCCACACAGTGACTTACAATAAGGAGCACTGATCCTTATACAATATTGATTTTTACGGAACTTCAACACGACTCATACTTTATCAAAATGATTTTGTAATGGAATTCCTCTCTTGATAAATAATACAAACAAGTTAATAGAGTGTTTGGTAGAGATTAAAATCAGATTAAAATTGAAAATATAGCCGTTATTGTTGACTTTTATTAGACGGGTGGGACCCAATAACGGTCATATTTTCAATTTTAATCGGATTTTAAGTCGTACTAAGTATTAAGACTTAAGAGATGTTACCACTTCAATGAATAACAATAAATGATAGGTCAAGTGTTAAATGAAAAACTTTGATATATATAATTAGAAATTTGATTCAACCAGGCAAAGTTTTTCAATGAGAAGATGAAAAAGAAATAAATACAATATAAGTTAAAAATCTTCTCAAAAAATATATATTTTTTAATGAATGATTGTAATAAATTAAGTACTTGATGAATATGATAATTTTACAAGTTTAATTTAATGAATCAAAGCTTTTCAATATGAAATAGTAAAAGAAATATATGCAATGTAACTTCAAAGATCTTCTTCAAAATGTGTCTCTCTTTTATGAATGATAGAAATAAGTTAAGCACAAAAAGATAGTTGAAAGCATTTGATGAAGATGATAATTAAAAAGTTTGAATCAATCAAAATTTTTTGATAAGAAGAAATAAATACGATGAATGCAAATGTAAACTTAAGGAAATCTCTCAAAAGATATCTTACTTTGATGCTCCTGAACAATGTTTTATCGAATGCAAGAAGTATAGATATTTATAGAGTTCAAAGTGTCAAAAAAATTTGGGAGTTCGGAAAACTCGTCTAGTCAATCGTCTCTTGTTCGGCTGACCATTATAACCGTTTGTACAGAAAATATTAGTTATCGGAATGGTCAAATTTTGGACTGTTGAAAACTTTCGATTGACCGCCTATTTTGGCCGATCGACCGCCTCTCAGTTCAATTTTTTTTACGTTTTGGGCCCTTTGTTCCGATTCGAAGGTTTTGAAAGGTATGGACTTTTGGAAAATATTTTTAACTAACTTTTCAAGATAAAAAAATATTTTTCAAGTCCAAATATCATTTTTAAAAGCCATTTTTATATTTGATCAAATCATTGGATTATAATGGCTTTTAATGCACGAAATTGTTTTTAATGCATAGAAAGATTTTGAGTTTAAGTATTCAGGGCCCATTTGATGCTCATTATTGTAGAATGAGAATAAAAAATATAGCTGTTATTGAACTCCACACAAGATATAGAAATTCAATATTGATGATTTGATGTGATGGATAACGATCATATTTTTCATTTTTATGGATGAAAAATGAGAAACAAACGGGAGCTCATTACCAAATATCAAAGTGTTAATACCTTTTACACTTTATCTAAGAAATCAAGTCATTGATCTTGTTTCAAAATTTGGCTCTTAAGTTCTTATACGTATGACTTCAATCTTGGCTTTTTTCATGAGTCCAATTTGTGAAAATAGCTTTTGATCTTTTGACTACCATCGATCAATTTTCTATCGCATGTTTTGAAAAACTATAATCACTTTAATTCAACTTGTTAGTAAATAAAATTATCTTGTTTGTAATAATCAAAATTTTTAGATTATAATCAACCAAAGATTGACAGATTTGAGTTACTTCTCTGAATAAAAATGACATTTTGAGATAAAGAAATCTCAAATCTTGATATGATGTCAAAGCAAGTTTAAATCTACAATTTTGTCTTTCCTAAGTTTAGATGGACCACCATCTCAAGAGGCATGTTAAAGAAAAAAACTCCATATTAATATTGACATGAAGCTTATGGCGACGACAATTATCATCCGCACAAGCGTTTTCCAAATGACTATATTGCCGTCAACCCAAGCATTATAGCAAGTTAAATATGTTTTTAAATTGTACTAAGCTCCTGTTTGGTAAGGCCTAAAATCATGATAAAAATTTAAATCAAAGTTAACAAAAATAGTAAACACATATTTCATGAAATTCATAACTTTCAATTACGCATTTCATTAGCTTTTATCAAAAGTAAATAAAAAGCTAATTTCTCAATGCATCAAACATGGTCTAAACTTAATTAATCAATTGTTGTGGATCAAAGAAAAAATAATCAAGGTTGTGATCCCAAAGTAGTACACAAAGAGTCTCGAGTTTGTGGTCAAAACCAATGGCAAAATCCAAAATGGGGCATCCACATATGGATGCAAATAGTCCAATGGTTAATTGATTGGTATTAACATTTTGGACGTACGTTTTCCATCCACACATGATCTTGCAATAGTGGATAATAACTTCAAGATTTTAACGGTTTTTATAATGTCATCAATTCATCAAGTTGAAAGTTGAAAGTTCAGTGTTTTTTTTTTTTACACCAATGATTGAAAAAAAAAAAAAAAAAACCATTTTTATCAATTTGGTTATCTACTTAAGCTAACACGATCGTAGATGTTATATCCACGTCATGGGCTAGATCCGAGTTGGAAGTCAAGACAGAGTAAAAAGTGGATATATAAAGGTTAAAAGAGTCAAGACTTGAACTACAAAATGAGTTAGGTAAGAGTATATGAGCTCGTAAAGCTCACCTGGGCAAACCTTCATAATGATGCTAAACCCACACCTCGACCTCCATCGCTAGGTTGATTTGTAAAGATTTTGTTATTAAAGAATTTGAATTGAAGTAATCACCATCCTGATAAATAAATGTGTTCGAATGACACAATATGTCAAATAAACCAACCAATCACTATTGTTGACAAACCAACCAACCAATCGGAATTTAGGAAAGGTTTTCGAGCCATTTTTCACAAGTGAGTAATTCTTGAAAAAATGAAATACATTTGAGCAACAGTTTAACCTACCGCATTCAACCCCAAAGTGAAGATTGGCTGCTCAAGAAAAGTTTTTCAAAGACTTTTTCTTCTCCTCGTATTATAATGGAGTCCATAGTCCACAAAATTCCACTACTGGGCTCCTCGTCAAAGTTGAATTCAACCCTCAAATCATTCAAATGATACAAATTTTATTAATAAAGCTACAGAATCTTTGAAAATTCAACGAAAACCAGTAATCACTCTAACCAGTTTAATTTTTTATAAGGAATAGTTCTCCTCGAGACGTTGAAAGTCAAGTCATCTCTTTCTTTTCTTCATCTCACTCTGCCATACTAAAGACAAATTTTGACGATTGAAAGTTTGATATCTATTCTCTATATATAGTTTTTCTATTTGGGTTTATATTTCTTTCTCTACAAGAATATTGTATCCAAGTTACCTTTTCTTTTATGGGCTGTGTTCGAATTGTCCAATTGTCGCTCAAGAATCACCATTGATCTCCGCGAGGTTGGTTTTTGGTTACTTATTAATATCAATTTGATGTTTACAATTTCAATTTTTTCTAGGATTTTTTGAGAATTGAGTTCATTTCCTTATGGATGTTTCTTACGATTTTGAATTGATTGCGAATTGGGGTATTAAAAAGATTATTGTTGTTGTTAGGGTTTGCTGGTCTGGATTTGGGGTTGAAGATTTTGTAGAACTGAAGGGTTCTGAGGAAAAGATTTACATAGTTGATCCCAAGTGAGAAGAAGATAAAACAAGGATTTTGATTGTTTCGAAGTGAAATATTCAGATTATACTAAGTTAAAGTGATGGATGGATTAAATGGTGGTTCTAATGCTCCCGCGCCTTTTCTGGTGAAGACTTATGAGATGGTAGACGATCCTTCGACGAATCCTGTTGTTTCTTGGAGTCATACTGGGCTTAGTTTCGTTGTGTGGAATCCACCGGAGTTTGCTCGAGATTTGTTGCCTAAGTATTTCAAGCACAATAATTTCTCCAGCTTCATTAGGCAACTCAATACATATGTAAGCCCTTTGCTTAGTGCTATTTCTCGATCTCGATCTTTATGTTTTATGCATTTACTGTGGTTTATGTGCGTGTTTATCTGTGTCTCGAATGTTGGAGCTCGTTATAGATTGATCACTACTTACATATTGAACTTATGGATTTTGAATTGACATACCATAAACATCCATAAAAAATGATGGCAAAAGATTGATATAGTTAACTGATGTAGTAGTTAACGCTTAGATTAAATAGTTGAAGAATGGAGGATTAGCATTTTGCTTACTTCACATTTGTCTTTGCTTTCTAGTCTAAATTTAGTTCTTGATTTGGTTCTTATGAGATCTTTTTGCTTAAATTTCCTTACTTTTTTGTAGGGTTTTCGAAAGGTTGATCCTGATCAATGGGAGTTTGCAAACGAAGAATTTCTTCGTGGACAGAGACATCTTTTAAAGAATATATACCGGCGTAAGCCCATACACAGCCATTCGGGTCAAGGAAATGCAGTTCCATTAACTGATGTAGAAAGAGAGGAGCTAGAAAAGGAGATTGACAAGCTAAAACACGAAAAGGTTCTGCTTGAGTCGGAGGTTGAGAGGCGTGTACAGGAGAATCGGGGATACGAATATGAAATTAGGTCATTAGGTCAGACGTTGCAAAATATTGATCACAGGCAGCGGCAGTTAATGACAACCTTGGCCCAAATGTTGCAAAAACCTAGATATGTCTCGAATATCATGGAACAGTTGGAGTCAAATAACAAAAAGAGAAGGTTATTAGCTTTGAATTATTTGCAAGATGAAGCCACCCGAGGAGAGAGCCAAATTATGACTTTCCGAGCTGATAATCCAAGAACTTCAACTCTTCCATTGTTAAACTCGGAATTAGTTGACAAGTTGGATTCATCGCTGAACTTTTGGGAAAAGTTTGTTCATGAGATCGATCAAATTCCGTCTGAAAAATTGCAAGATTTTAGTGTGCTCCCACTGCCTTCACCAGTCACTATTACAGAAATGCCTGTATCGTCTGGAGAGTCGGATTTAATTGGTCAAGCTTGCTCACCGAACTGTAATATATCCTCATCTCCTTCAAGAGATCTTCATTCTTCCCCTGAGCTGGCTGCATGTTCGACACATGTTGACAGCCCAGCAATATCATCCGTTTGCATCGACCTAGATTCCCGGCCCAAACCATCGGGAATTGATGTGAATGCGAGCCCAGCTAATGCTCATGATATTGATATTTCAAAAGATCTTAAACAAGATGGAATGGTTCCTTCTCTGTCGGCTGCGCCTAATGATGTCTTTTGGCAACAGTTTCTTGTGGAGGCTCCTAGTTTGTCCGAGACTCAAGAAGTGCAATCGGAAAGAAGAGATTTAGATGATAGGCAGGATCCTAGTGTGCCGTTAGATGCCCGCAGAACTTGGTGGAACTTTGAGAAGCTTATCCCACAGATGGGGCATTTTGCTTGAGTTGAGAGGACCTAATTTTGCAATAAAATCTCATTGGCTGGCCATAGATATAACTCTATGAAGGTTCTATGTTGTAATGGTATGTATTATAGATGGACGTGTTTTAACCAGAACTTAAATGAATATAAAAGTTTTCTTGTACATTTTCTTTTGTATCTTCACGATAGCAGATTAAACGTTTTGTTGAGATGTGTAGCCAAATATTGACAGCCATCTGGTTTTCTCCTCGGTTTAGTAAATTCTACATAATGCATGATACTGGATATTCTCCTTATTGTGGTTCTTTCAAGTAAATTAGGGGACATGATTTCATTTGGTTCTTGTCCAAGAGAACGGAACAAAATCATGAATTGATGGTCTTTTCTTTTATAATGGAATCAAATGATTTTTATTTTTTAAATGGAACCAAACTAGAATCGAACCAACCGTTCGGTTCTGATTTGATTTGGTTCTTATTTCATTTTTAAAATTTTTAAGTTAGTAATATATACCTAAATAAAAAAAAATAAACATCAAACATTTAACAAGTTCAACTTATCAATCATATTCATCAAGATCAAAAAAGTCTAAACTAACAAATAAATAATAGTCATAATTTGAATACAAAAATCAATTTTTATTTTCAAACAAAAGATTGTTTAATAAGTAATAGCAACGACTCACTAAATTAATTGCAACAGCTTTGACGCCCACCCCCACAATAAATGATGAATTATGCAACACTTTTACATGCAATCATTAACCGTTTAATACTCCATTAATGTTTATTGAATTTTCCTTTATTTGTGAAGATACAAATAATTCGTCAAACAATCAAATTTAAAAAAAAAAATGTAAATGCTTTTTAAGTGACCGAGCAATTTTCTTTCTCCATCTTGAAAGAGTCTCCTCCATTGACGTGATGAAATGCAATGCCAGCATGCCACGGCTTTTGTGTAAATTGAAAAAGAGTAAAGGAGAAATGATTTAAATAAATACAAAATTAGGTTACAAATTTAATGAGCAGTCTCCAAAATTGTCCACTAATCATTGAAATGGTCGAGTTTTTGCCACAAAGCCTTAAAAAACGTTTCTATGGTCGCAATGAATTTGATTTTAGTTAAAATTTGGATTTAATTTTATTTAACAACAAATTCATTTTGTATTTCGTTGTAAAATTCAAATATTATGATAAAAATAATTTAAATTATACAAAAAATAAATTAAATTTAAATTTAACTACTTTGAAGTTGAGTAATTATTCCTAGTGTTATAGACAATGCTTTGCAAAGCTGTGCAAAGAAAGTGATTACTAATTGCAATGAAACACACAATATATTTATTGTTAAAAATTAAATTAAATATGAATTTTAACAACGCATTTTAGCCCCTTTTTGATGGGCATTAATTTTAAAATAGAAGTTTTAAATAGTTATTTTTTGGACAATGTTTTGTTAAAAAAATTGAGAAAAATTTTGAATTTACATGTAACATATTTTATTATATAAGGGCATGTTCGGTAAAGATTAAAATCGAATTAAAATTGAAAAACTAGCCGTTATGGTTGACTTTTATTAAACGAGTGAGATCCAATAACAACTATATTTTCAATTTTAATTTGATTTTAATCTCTACCGAACGGGGCCTAAATTTATGGTTAAAAATAAGTACGAAAGTTAAAGACTTTTGTTTTAAAGGGAGATAAACAGTGATTTAATTAAGGGTGTGTTTGAGCCGCATTATTTTAGAAGAATGTATTTTGGAATAGTAGATTGATGGAGAATGTGTGGTTGAAAAAGAAGGAAAAGTTATGGATGTGGTGAAAAAATTATTTTATTGAAGAATGTGTGATTAAAAATGAGTAGAAGAATGAAAATGAAAATTTTAATGTGTAACAAACAGGGGCTAAATCCAAGTTTATAGTGAGCAATGTAAGAGGTTTTTAAAAGTTTAGTGGCCAAAGTTTGACGATCTCAAAGTTCAGTGGCCAAAATTCGACCACATCAAAGTTCAGTGAATAATAGAAGACATTTTTCAAAATTTAATGACAGAAAATCGACTATTTCAAAGTTTAATGGTGTGACGGGGCGTCACATGTACGTTTCGTTAGCTATGTCACCAATTTCATTAGAGGTTTGAGAGGAAAAGTTATACCGATAAGTAATGCACAACGTCAACGTTGTCTAAATTCAATGGCCAAAAATCGATATTTTAAATTTAGTTGGCGAGAAATCATAAAAATAAGTATAGTGACTATTGGAACAGTTAACTCGTAATATTACCCTATAGTGTTGAACACATTTATAGATTGTTTGGTACAGTTCAAAATTGAATTAAAATTGAAAATATAATCGTTATTGAGTCTCACTCGTTTAATAAAAATCAATAATAACGACTAATTTTTCAATTTTAATCCGATTTTAATCTCAACCAAACACTCCCTTGAACAACATTATGGTGTAAACATGAAGTTATTGTTCCTTAGACTTGAATCAAACAATACGTTATCAAAAATCATTAACAACCTAACCGACGACAGTAATTCTCCTAGACCAAACAATTCCTTCCCTATTGTACATATCAAGGGAATACAGATCCGATCGAATCATAAATCCCACAAACTCTTCGATCAGACAGAAAACCAAAGAACCCAGGTCAAGTTTTCTGTTTATTTTCTTCAAATCTATTAATTGATTCGTTTGTGCTGATGTTTTTTGATTCATAGTTAATTATTCTTGCCAGTGTAAGTTTCCCTCTTCTTTCTTTTCTGAAAAATGTTCTAGAGTATGTTATATTCTGTATTGTATTTGAAAAATGGTATCTTTTATAGTATAGTTCTTGATCAAGAACATATTTTTACCTTATTTTCGTTCTAGTTTTTACTAATTGAAATGTGGATTTATGGGTTATCTTTTGTTGGAAAAATCTGATTACACTCTTTGGTGTTTTCTGTATTGATTAGCTTTCTGGGTTTTAGTAATTTAAATTTGGATTTTTGGGTTTTCATTTGTTAGAAAAATCTGATTGAACTCTTTGGTGTTTCCTGTATTGACTTAATTTGCAAGAGTGAAAATTTTGGAATATACGGTCCAGCTTAAATTTTTCTTTTTGTTTTCAGGTTTAATACTTGAACTTAAATCAACTCTGAACTCAGAGAGCTTTCCAGTATTTTGCTTTTCCAAAACCACTGGAGAAATTATTATGTGCTTCGGCTATTATGTGGTTTAGATTTCAGGATTTAAATGGCCTGGACTGAATTTGGTGATGCTAACGGCAATGATAGAGACTGGTTCTAATATTGAAAAAGTTGAGGAAAGTGAAAGTGACAATATTACTATTGAAGATAAGAGGTCATTGATTAGGCGGGATCCCTCATTCTCGGGCTGGGGTGAAGAGAATGGGAACTTACAGCCAACTCTATTAGAAAATCAGGATTTGAACTCAGAGGACTTCAATTTTGAACAGACTTTGGTACAACTGAGTGGGTTAGAAAATGCAAATTTAGGGGGAAAGAGACACCATTCCAGTAAGCTTCAGTTAAGGATGGATCATAGTAGTGATGTGGACGATGCATCCACTAATGATGTGAGAAACAGGAACGAGAATTATGAGCCCTTTGATGTTGAAAATAGTTTTAAAAATGATCAGAGATATTCCGGTATTGGGGCAAATGGCTATGATTATATGGATTATCATGATAGATTGAGGTCAAATTCGAAGAACTCTATTCCTGTTGCTGATCTGCTGAAAACTTTGTTTTTTATAGTCATGTGGTACACATTCAGTACATTCTTGACACTGTAAGTTCTTCCTCTAGATTAGGCAGTTGTTTTATTCTATATAGTCATACGCATTGGAACTTTAAGATTATGTTATTTATTTATCTTTTCCGAATGGAGCAGGTATAATAAAACTCTATTAGGGGATCATCTAGGGAAATTCCCTGCTCCCTTACTGATGAATACTGTCCACTTTACAATGCAAGCTGTTTTGTCAAAGGCCATTACTTGGTTTTGGTCTGAAAGATTTCAACCCTCTTGTATGTCATGGAGGGATTACGTTGTGAGAGGTAACAGAAAAATCACTCCCTTCAAAATATTGATCCAAATTTGGATTCTTTAGAGCCAGCATACAGTGTTCTCATATCCCCTAATTGTGTTTAATAAATTATTTATGTTATGTTCTCTGTAATGTCCCTTCATATAACGGTTTTCATAGGTTATCTTTTCTTTAAATCCTTGTCTCCTTAAGAAAATGCTGAATAAATTAAGTCAAAAATTGAAAATAACGTTTAAACTGATTGCTTGCTGACTGTATGATAGTGATTCATTTTTCCATAATTTCACTTGGCCACTGGAAAGTAAGGTCTAGAAGGATTTCCCATTTGGCATATAATTGAACTTTTCTCTGTGCATAATAAATGCAGAACCTCAAATTAATGTCAGAGCAATGTCCTTCTTGTGTCATACTTTTGTGCGATTCTACATGGTTTAAGGATTTTAATGCCTCCATATAACTTTTGGCCTAACTTTCTATTTGTCAACGTAGATTCACATTAATCAGGTACAAAGTATTTTACTGATTATTGGATGCAAATTACTTTCACCTTCCTCCCCATAAAGAAGAGCACCTTGAATGGGAAACTGCAGCGTAAAGAGTGTTTTTAACTGCTCGTTTTGTCCGGTAGCTCACGAGCCCTTCAATGCTTTTCTAGAAATCTTAAGCAAATTTAGTTAGTAGAATTTTTGTGTATCTTTTGATCTACTTTGTAACATAAATGTTCACAGTTTCCCCTGTCAAGTTAATTTGATTTAGAGATCGAAAGACTTATCTGATTATCAAATGGGAACTTGGCTTCATTTTTGAGTCAAGTTGGAGCTAAAATTTTGCTAGATGATTCATTTATGAGATGGAATTTTTTCCTTCAATTGCTCAAGGTTGTTTATTTTGCTGCATCTGCTGTCACTCAAGTGTTTTATGCTTGTCCAACAAATGTATACAACACTTAGAAAAAACTATATTTTCTCGTTATTATTCTCTCTCAATAAGAAACGATCCGGCCACAACCTTTTATGCCCTGTTATTAGTTCGATTGTTGAGCACTATATAAGTGAACAATATATTTAGGACATGTTTGGCAGGGCTTCAACTTCTTGTAGAAGAGCTTCTTGAGGAAGCTAACTTAATTAGAGCATGTTTGATACCGATTAAAATCCAATTAAAATTGAAAATATAACCGTTATTGGGTCCCACTCGTCTAATAAAAGTCAACAATAACGGCTAGTTTTTCAATTTTAATTTCTACCAAACGGGCTCTAAATATAATACATGAAATGGCATGCAAAAGAGTGCAAGCAAG
>CAIGRF010138891.1:20864-37988 GCA_903798235.1 Fraxinus ornus
ATAATATTTGTATCTTCAACAATATCCTTCACAAGTTATCAAATTCATGGTCTATTAAGAAGGCATTTTCTGAAAGTCTTTGACTTGGGGAATTCTCTTTGTTCTTTGCACATACTAGTGAATTCTTAAAAATTCCTTCATGGACCATGCTTGCCGTCCTCCTCTAAATAAAGAGGAAAGGAGAAAACAAAACAAAGAGAAGATTCATATAGATTAATGAGGAATGAGTGGAATTTCTGAGTCGATTGGGGACTTATATTGAGAGAGTCAGTTGGGAAGTTCACCAAGTTCAGTTTGACTTCCTACTGGTTTGGCTTTCAGGCCTTCTTCTGCAGAAACAACATTATTAAAGCCATTTATAGTTTTTATTAGACTGATGAGAAATCTAGCATTTGTTTCACAGTCTTTGGATATTCTCTGTAAGTTGATACTGAAAGTCTTTTTTTTTCTAGCATTACTTTCATTTCTAAACTAATTATTGAACCTCTGCAATACCATCTCAGGTTGCCGTGTTCTATTTCCACGATGAGTTCACCTGGTTCAAAGGGGCTGGTCTTGTGACAATAATGGTTGGTGTCAGTTTATTTAATTGGTACAAGTAAGTAATCGAATTCCATGGTATTGTAGCAAACTAACCTTATTTGCCAGTTCCTTCCCCATATTCTTCTTGATTGAAATATCATCAACAACATCCATTTTTGTGTTTGTATGTCATAAATTCTTCAAATAATCTGAAATGTACTCAGACATGGTAGCCTATGATTAATTAATTGTATTTACATGTTATTGTGAATTTTATGATTCTGACTGTTCTTTTCATCCCAATCAATGAAAGAATGTGCTTCTTAGTTTCTTTACTTATTCACACACATGCATTCAGCTGAACTACTAGATCTTTCTCAAAATCTATGAACCTTTACAATTTCAATTTTGGTGGGCCTTTCTGTGTTGATGATTGTGACCATTATAATGTCCAATTGTGGGATGTAATATTGTCACACTTATCATACTTATGTGGCCTGGAATTTCATGAAAAACAGAGATTAGGTTGTTCTTCACCAATCTTTATGTTCCTGCTGATTTTGAGAGCTCTTAGAATTCTGTCGTGACCAGCATGACTGAACTTGTTCGATTGTTAAACATAGGCTTTCACTTTCTGGAAACAAACTTTTCACGTTACAATATTTACTGAAATGTTGCTCTATGTATTTCCTCAAGTAAAGTGATTGTTTCTTTTGTTGGTCAAGTCATGCAAGTGTTGACATGGTGGCTGAAACTTGTTCACTTCGATGCAAGATTTACTCAAATTTTGCTGCTCTCTACGAAATTGAATTTCCTTTGCAAGGAGAGGGTTGCTTTTGTTAGTTTAGTCTTGTTAATATGGAAAGGAATAGTTGAACCTTGTTTTTGTATAAATGCCAACTCTCCAAGACAGTAAATTGGAAAAGTGAAATAACATCATGCTATGATTACTCTTGACTGGAACTGTATAAGAACTCAGTACTTCTTATGTTTCTTTGTGAATTTCGCAAAATACTTAGAAATTCTAATTTTTTGTTTATTGAAACATTTACATCTTTGATACTGGCATATGAAGAACAAAGAATCAACCCCTTCAGTTTTCTCTTTCCCCCAGATAGATCCAAAATCTGACATTACAATTGGCTATTTGTTGAAAGTGAAGCATGGTACTCTTTTTTGAACATATTAATCTGAATTCTTCTACTCTGGAAGTAGTTTCAGTAATTTTTTTATCTTAAAAATGTTTATGCTTTTTTGTCACTTCTTGGCAAACACATTGATTTTATTTATTTATTTATTTATTTTCCCCATCAGGTACCATAAGTTGCAGAAGGGAGAGACAAGTGCAGATGGAATGGGAAGTATATCAGCAGATAATTCACCATCAAAGTATGTTATTCTCGATGAAATGGATGAGGAAGAAGATAGGATATAAGAGCTCATCATTGCATTACTTCAATATATGAACTTGAGTAAGCTTCTGATCAATTGCTCAACCCAGCATTCTCATTGTCATACATGAAGGTGTTTTGTTATATTATTCTATTTTAGTTACTTTTTAGTTATTTTCCAAAACTTACAGTAAAATTGTAATATAGATAATTCTTAATTCTTCAACTCATGTCCCTGTTTTAAATTGGTTGTGCATGTTAGTAAATTAAGGCTGAAATTTCGAGATTCATGTTGTTCCACCTGATTAGATCATGATAGCATGTGCGTTTTTCTCATATCTATCCCATAGGAAACTAATGTTTCGTGGAGGATCTTAAATGTTAAATCTAATTAGTGCAACCTCCAAGGTTTGAGAACATTGCATCCTGATATTTGAGACTTTGACTTGTCTGCCTACTGTTGTAGTCCATGGGTCCACTTAAACTGCAAGCAACAAACATATTGCTGGATGTGAGAATAGATAAGGTCAACAATTATAACCCTGTGGTTGGTCACCACTTCATTCTCTTCTGGACCCACAGATCTACATGCTCTATGCTGTGTCTGGTGTGCGTAAATAGATAGACAAAACTTCATTGCATCTCAGAGAGAGATCGAGAGGTGATTATCATAGGGTGAGATATAACATCTACATTTGCATGATGAATAGAACTTTGACTGACCCCATTTATACGTGGTAATGATTTCGAGCAAGTTCAGATAATTATATAATTACGAGTTATTAGAAAATAGTATATAACTTGAATTCTTGTATTGATGCTTCGTGCAGCATGAACATAACAGGCAGTAATAGCATATATATTATCCCATAATGCAGTAGAATATTACAAGACCAATAGATGCTTTCTTGGTGTAGTGCATAAGAAATAAATTCAACATTTGGCCAACTGGAATTACCCACGTTCTTATAATTCAGTCACCCTACTCTACTAAGGTGTGTAGGATGAGGCATCACAAACTCCCGCATTCAAATATGTGATGTCCTCATTAAATCCAATCTATGTTCCTTGTCCCACATGCTATCCTCCACGACTAACGTGAGTAGGGGCGCTACACTTGGGAAAGTCCTTCCCTGTCTTAACTTTTTGAACTAGTGCTTTATTTATGACGACAAAATAAATGTTATTCATAAAAAATTTGAAGTCTGTTATATGAATCCTCTTTTGCCACTCTCATTGGTTTACCTTGAGTGGAAGATCTAACACAACTTGATTCTTAGCTCTTACTTTCTTTTGGTGAAACTTTTGTTATGATTCATCAATGGGGGATAGATGTGCTGTTCTCTATGTTAGATGTGAATGGAATAAATCATATCTGCTAGTGAATTTTTCTTCCATATACCATTTTTCTCGTTTTTGCATGAAAGGCATATCACAGTAGATGTTTGTATACTGTAATCGCATTGTTCATGAACTCCCCCTATTCTACATTCCTTATATACTACAGGATCTCTTCTGAGAGTAGCGATCTTTTATATGCGCTACTTAATTTCAAACCCCCCCCTAGACGAGATCTTGTCTTATCCTTGATTAAATGATCATCTTGAAGTTCTCCACTTCAAATGCAGCACTAACGTTATCGTTGTCTTCTGTCAGATTTATGCTGCAAGAAGGAAGGTTTAGTCAGTAAATCAGTGTTGGCAAATTTGTTGACATCAATTCTTTTTCCACAAATTTTTCAACCCAGTTAACGAAATTTTTCGATGCTCAGTCGGGATTATACATCATTCTGCATATTGTTCTTTCATCTTGTATCAAAATTTTGTCATTATATTCAAATTCTTATATTATTGTTTAATTTGCATATTATGTTGCTTCACATTAAGTGGATTTTTTTATTTTTTTTAATCAAATTTAAATTTGTCTTTCTGTTTTGGGAGCAACATACCATTGTTGGCCAGGTAAAAGAAAGCATTAAGAACATTAAAAAAACTCGAGATGTCAGATCAAAACATCAAAATTAGGCTACATTGTTCATCGAATTTAATCGCTCATCGTTTTTGGAAGTACACGAAACAGATTTAGAATAGATCACCGGCTTTAAAAGATGGAGTAAAACAATTAATGCTTGAAGCACGAACTCCAAAAATTTCAGTTTCATTTTTGTCTTCTTTGTTCTTCAATTCAAAACTTGACTCGCTTCTTTGTTCTTCAATTCAAAACTTAACTCGAGAGCTAGTGTTAGTACATCTATTCTTGGGTTCGTTCAAAACACAACTGTACGATCTTCTTTATCTCAAACAAGTCCAAATCCAAGGGTGGTTGGCCTAAAACAAAAAATCATAAAAGAAAAATCAATCGTAACCTGGGTAAAATGACTATCAGGTAACAAAAATTAGGTATATGACAAGTTTAAATTTTACATTTAATCTTATTCCTAGATTGATTTTCCATTATCCGACTGATACATTGGTTCCTGGGCAGAAACTAGTATTGGAGCAAAAGCTGATAGCAAATGCTTGAAGTAGAAAGTGGACCGAAGCTTTATTCTCTCTGGCTGTGAGTCATCAAGGTTTAGTTGCTTCAATAGAATCCGATCCTCCACAAGTCTATTATCAGCATTTGATTGGGAGTAAATTTAGCCCCTGTTTAGTACACATTGAATTTTTCATTCGCATTTTTCTACTCATTTTCAACCACACATTCTTCAATAAAATAATATTTTTCATCACATCAATAACTTTTTCTTCTTTTTCAACCATACATTCTCCATCAATCTACTATTTCAGAATACATTATTTTAAAATAATGTGGCTCAAACACACCCTTAATCAACAATCACTGAACTTTCAAGTTGTTACCACTTATTCATTGAACTTTAACGCGTTACCGAACACTCACTCATCTTTCATTATGGTTGTCCATCCACCACTCACTCCACTCCCGTCTCTTAAAATTAATAGAAAATTACACGTGGCTGACGACAATCTCACGTGGCAAAAACCCTCCGTCAAATTGACAGCCTGTAATTAAACTCACGACATTTCTCCTATTAAAATCATGCTTCTCCTCCATTTCACGACATTTCTGCTCACTGGAAGAGAAAATGAACAATTGGTGGGCTAAATTTGAGAGAATTAAAATGTGATTTTGCTATTGATTTGATGGGGAATGATGATAATGATTGCTTCGTATTTAACTTAACAAGTTTGCAGATTGGGTAATTGTTTTCTGCCTCGCTCAATTTTTCGACCTATATGTGTTTTTGAATGAATTTGCAATTGATTCAATACTTAGATGTAATGTTCTTTGGTTTTCTAATTAATCAGATGCGTGTGTGAATGTAAATGTTGCTTGCCTTTTTGCAAAACTGATTTATAATTTGATGAACAATATTTAATTTGGTTGGTATAAAGGTGGGAAGAACAGAACACGAGACATATTTTTTGATAAGTAAATTTTTTTGATGGAAAGGAATTGGGTCGCCAAACTTGGAAATGGAATAGTTTTCACTTGAATTCGAATTAATTTTGCATATTCGAATTTCTAGGCCTTATTCCGTACCTGAATATAGACCAAGCTGGCAACTTGAAGAGTAAACAAGAATTCAACAAATGACTGTGTTCGGGTCACGAGTGATGCACAATCTAACAACAATGGTCCTTCCAAATAGCTGTAGTTTAGGGTCTGATCTTAAAATTTTTTGACAGTGAACTATCTTTAGAATGTGTTGGAAATGTCGTCTACCCATCATGGATGAATGTATTTTGAATGAATGGTTATATTCCAGCAGTTTACTGGTTTATATTTATGATTTTGAGAATGAATGAATTGTCTATTTGATCAGAGTTATGTGGGTGAAGATTTGAATTGGCTGTGTACTGGCTTCCAGATTTTAACAGATAGTGCTTGTGCACCTGTTCAAATATGTTGGAACTAACTGCATATGATGGAGTTTAGTAGCAGCAGATTTTAGTTTGTATTTTTTTGTACTTCTAATATAACATGATAGCATATTCTCAGAGTTCCATCTGATGCACCTGATTCTTAATAAGCTTCTAGTGCATTAGCACCTGCTGATGCACCTACATTTTGGTACTGGTGCATCAGCCCATGATTCTTGGTGCTGATGCTTAGATGATGCACATTGGCTGGTGCATTACATTGAAGCTTCTCAATCTGGTGCATCACATTTATGCACCTCAATCAAACCAGCAGTTTACAATAACCTCAATCCATCCAATTTTCAAACCAATTATAACATGATTCATTCATTCAATAGTACAAAGATCATTCAGCCAAGTTACAACAACCAACTACACATACATAATCCAATTACAAGGAAATGTATGATATTCTGCTTCAGCCCCACAAGCAAAACAACCAACACAAGGAAATGTAAGACAATGTATCCAAAATGGAACTGGCAATACAATTCATTCTTTAGGATTTCAAACTACAAATTTAACCAGACTATTAAACTGGAACAGTCCTGTGGGAAGGAGCAGTCTGCTCTGTTATCTCATCACCATCCAATTCATTTTCACATGATGCCTCCTCCAGTGATTTTCCATCTGATTCATCCATAAGCCGCAACTACTGCCATTGCTAAGACAAAACAGCAACTCCTCTAGTATTTATCAAAGTTCTCCTGCATTAACTTGGTCAGGCTGCTGATCACAGGGTCATCACTTGCCCCTGCACGTGCCAATTCCAACTGAATCTTCCATGCTTCATGGAAGAACGTGTTTGTTGTTGGCATAGTTGGAGTTGTCAAGAGATTGGCACTGTCAAAAAGGGGCTTCAAGTATGTACATAGAGTCTCAACCTGCTTCCAATCTTCCATCAACATTTAACACTTTGGCTACAAACATCAAAATAATACGCCAAATATAGTCGGCTTGTGACACCGTCGAGAGTGTCGCACACTCTGCCGCCGTCCCACCTGCCACCTCCGCAAATGTTATGCCGCTTCTCGATTTTTCATGGCACACTGGTTAACCTGCCAACAACAACAACAGAGATGTCGTGAGAATGGGGGAGCGGACGGCTTGGGTTTTGGGAATTTGGGGATTTTAATTTGGGAATTCAGGTCATGAGATGGGGGAGAAGCGTGATTTATTTTGTGAACAGTCGTGGGTTTAATTATACGTTGGCAATTTAACGTTGGGTGTTTGCCACGTAAGAAAACTGTCAGCCACGTGCAATTTTTTGTCAATTTTAAGAGACGGGAGTGGAGTGAGTGGTGGATGGGTAACTATAAGGAAAGATGAATGAGGGTTCGGTAACGCGTTAAAGTTCAATGAGTAAGTGGTAACAACTTGAAAGTTTAGTGATTGTTGATTAAATCTACTCTTTGATTGGCATATGCTAGGTTTCTAAATATAAGTTTAGCTTTGCATGTCCATTCCTCTGAATCAAACGATCCTGATTTATCGATAACCATCTCCAAAGCATCCTCAGCTCAATTCTTGAAGTTGGATTCAGATGGGCACCTCGATATATATGAGTATAAAAAAAGTGGACCAGTGGCTAATATTATCGTTTGGAGGCCTCAAAGAAATGGATATTACAAACGAAGATAACTCGAAGCACTTTTTATCTCCTCATTCGAATATTATATGCAATTAATAAATCTACTACTGACTTCCTTTGCTCCACATTCTTCGAGAATTAAAAAGATTCTTTTCAAATTTGAATTTGTTTTTGTTTGGAAATTGGGATATAGATTGACAAGCACAAAATTATATATCATATCGATTAATTAATCTATGCTCATTGACAAGAAACAAATGCTCCATTTATTGATGGACGAATGATGGGGATTGAACGGTCTGAAGCACCCTTTTCCCATTCAATTTCACCCAAGGACATGGCCGTCTTCATGTGGCCGGCATGTCCTAATTTCTACGGCCTAATTATAGTTTGTTAAATCTGGGACAAAAAATATTTTTTTAATAGACTATGAAAAGTAGGTGATCGTTATCAAGTAATAAAGTAGTGAATAGAGTGTCGAACCCACGAAGACTACGTGTTTGATCAAGTTAAAATTCATAGCAACTTTAATCGAATGGCAAATAAATTTTGTGATTTTTTTCTATACTAATATTTATATTATCGATTAAACTAATAAAAGTAAGTAAATGTATTTTTCAAATGTGTGAGATGCATTGCTAAGATATTGAATTCTCGTTATTATTTCATTTTTAGTGAAATAATTAAATTGACAATTTGAAATCATTTATATTGGTCAATGTTCCTAATACAATTGAAAACATCTCTCAATAGCGATCAAATTTATTTCCCTCATGTGACCCTTTTACCTCTCGATGAAAGATGCAAATATGATAAATGCATTAACAAGCACTAAAACACTTATTGAAACCATATAAAGCATAGATGTATATTTCTATCCTCTATCGAACCTTATAATGTTTATTATATTGTGCTTAAACCATATTGTTTCTCTCGATAACAATAAAATTCACTAACAATTCAATTGGTGATCAAGCAATTGAAAAGACCGATAAAACAATAATAAACATTCACAAATAAAATCAAATTAAAGTCAAAATAATTAATTAAAAACTGAAAATATCATAATAAGAGTTCATCTCATCCTAACAATGTATAAAACTAGTCTAGCATATTGAAATTACAAGAAATAATATTTAATTGAAAAGATATGACCCGAATTTTTGATAAATTGAGAAGATGAAGATGAAGACGAATCTTGAATGAATCTCTTCAATGATTTTTTGATGAATCTCCACTTGCACATTCTTTTCTTTGCCCAACAATTAGGTTTGAATCTTCACTTGATTGAATTCTTGCAAATACCCTTCAATTCTCTCACAAAACAATGAAATTTCCTCTTTTGATAATATTAATTGATGAATACTTTTAATTTGGTCCTTAAACTTTAAATTTTGCCATTTTCACCAATTTTCGCTTATTTCTTTCAATTTTTCGTTCAACCATTGAGTTTTACGTATATAACATAAAATAAAACTATTTAGGATATATTTTGTCAGAAGAATTACCAAGTATTGATATTTTAAGACTCCAAATAAGTGTATAAAATACACTTATTAGTAGGAAATATCATAAATTTAGGTATAAAATTATTTTACTAAAAAATCTACATAAAAAAAATGAATTTGAAAAAATCTATCCTCACCGGGAGAAAAGGCCACAACATTGAACCTGCAGTAGTTATTTTTTCAGTCAGCAAACACTGCTAATTTCTTTTTCAATTGCTACATCCTGATAAAACACGTTTTTAGGGTTGGATATAGGTTGGTTCGGTTCAGTTCTGAAGAGAACCAAATCGACCCAAAATTTTCGGGTATTTAATAAATGGAACCGTCGGGTCCAAATATAATTATGAAACCGTTTGGGTTCGGTTCGATTCTGTTCGGTTCCGTACCATAATTAAATTCTTTAACATTTACAACAACACTACATAAATACAACTAATGATATTTTTATTCGTAAATTTTACAAATTAGCGTAGCTCAATTTAAAAACATATAAATAAAAAGTTGTCTAATAAGATTAATTCAATGAATACATATACCAAAAAGTAGATATTAATATTAAAGTATCGGTGATTCATACCAAAAAGTAGTCACTAATATTGGGCAGCTTAGGCTAACAAAAAATAATTTAAGGATAAGACCCGAAATCAAATGTTGGGCCAACAAAGTTAAAAAAAGGGAAATTACAATAATTCAGGTGTTTGAAGAATGAAATTCAAAAATCAGGGACCAAGTTTCATTATTAAAAAATCAGGTAATATATTAAAACCCTAACCCTAATTTATCACTCTCAACTCTCTCTCTCCCCCTCCCCTAGTTTCCTCCTCCTCCCCTTTCCCTTCTCCCTCCTTCCCCTTCTCCCTATCTCCCTCTCCTCTCTCCCAGACAGCAGCTGTCGCGAATTTACGACGCTGCTAAATTCGCGACAGCGTCGTGATGCTGCTGTTGCGGTTCGAGGCAGCTGTAGCACCGCAGTTCGCGACCATCAGGTACGACTTTTGAAGGCGATTTTAAGTCAGGTCGGATAGAGGGTTCGGATACTTTCATTGGATCTGATGGAGACACGTACAAGGGGTCGTGGTCGTTGGACCGGAAGCGTGGGTATGGAGTGAAGCATTACAGTAATGGGGATTGATGGTGTTGGTCATGGTCGGTGGTTGGATGCGATGGTGGTAGGTTTGTTGGTGGTGATGTTGTTGGCCGTGGTGGCGATGGCGGCGACGGGGTTAGGATGGTCAAAAGTGATAGTGTCAGTGGTATGTGACCAAGTATTTGATTATCTGTAACCAAGTATTTAACTAAGACCTACAAATTTGACAATATATGATTGAAAAATAATCTGTGATCAATAAACTTGAAAATATGTGATCAATAAAATTAACTGTGACCTATAATTTTTTGAATTTGTGACCTCGAAATCATAAGTAACTAATTAATTTGATAATAAGTGACCAATAAATAAATTGTGACCTATAATTATGTATATGTGACCATTAATTTTATAATTGTGATCTAATTAATAAATATTTTTAATTAATTACCTAAAATCTGAGTTTTGNTGAATTGGTGTAAACCATACACCTAAAATATGATTTTTCCTTTAAAAAAAAACTAATTTGGCTGGATTAATTTGCTAATTTGTTTAAAAAAATTAATTAATTTAATATAAAAAATTTAAAAAATTATTTAGATTCGATTCTTGATTTAGACTCGAGAATCGATTCAAACCCACCGATTCTCAATTTGGATATCCGTTCGAATATTTAACTTATAAAAAATCGTTCGATTCGGTTCGACTGGGCACTTTTGTCCATTTTTCAACCCCACTCAACCTCAAAACCGATGCTGGAGGGTTCATTTTCCTATTTTTTTTTTGGGCGCAAGAGTCATCCCATCTCCCTACAATATCAAAAGAGGAATTAACCTCTGTTTCTGTCTAGAATTCTGGACTTGGCAGCTTAGTAGTTAGTACCAGATTGAAGCACTCAGTCTTATTCAAACCCTGAAAATATTTGGTAGCGCTCGAACTGTGCGGTACTGATTTTTGGTTTCTCAACTTTTTACTACACTGTTTGTTGCTCTGTTTGTGAAGATTTGAGTTTCTAGAATACTTCAAAATCATGTCTTTTATTTAGGGATTAGATGGTTTCATAGATGTTTTATTACCTTTTTTATGGTTTGTGTCTGAGATTTGTGGTCTTTTTTTTTTTTGGTTCTGTCACTGTTTTGCTTTGAAACATGTGGTCCTGTAGTGGCTAAAGCTTAGTCTCGAAGGTGGCGCAGCTGTGGCTAGAGGCTTATGGGGGGTGTTTTTGGTAGTAGTGGCAGACAGGCCACTAGGTATAGTGGTGGCAGCCTTTGGTGCTTAAGTTACTGCGACTGGGGTTGTAAGGAGGCTGCGGTGGTGGTGTCTATTGGCGGAAATAGAGGGTTTTGAACATTTGTAAAATTACCAACCTCACCACTGAAATTGTAACTGACATTGGAACAGGGCTGCAAGGGGCAAAAGGGTTTGGTTCTTCAATGACTGGGAGATTATTATAGAAAATACTAATTTGAGGCACTGAAGTAAAGGTGGTCGGATTGACCCTCTGCATTACCATTTCCCTGCATCCATGACTCTTTGAGGTCAATTTGACCACTTCACTTCAGTACCCAAATTAGTACCGGCTATATTTATCTCCTAGTTAGGAAGAACCATGCCCTTTCCTCTATTGCAGCCTTCTTCCCAGGTTCAGTCACGAATTTAAATGGTTAGAGGTTAGTAATTTCAAATGTTGAAAACCCAATATTTTCACCTCATCCTTATCAATTGATTCCATTGTCACGTGTTTCTTGGAGAGTGGACAGCATTATTTGGCACTTAATTCTCTGTCTCGATAAAGTAGATAATCAGCAGTAATAAGATTTCTATGTTTACACTTGTAATAACTGAGCTTCGGACTGGACAAATTTTCATTGTTGTTTCAGTCAGGGACAACTCAATAAGGAAGCAAACAGTTCTGAAACATCTAATTAAATTTATTTTCCACAATCTCCTGTTAATGCGGAAACTAGTTTTGCACTTGTTTACAGATGGCTCATCAGTGAAACACATCCTCTTGCCTCTGGACTCTACTGCTTTTCGGATTGAGAAACTCATCTTTTTTTGCCATCTTTGTTTCATTAAACAAACAAAGAGGTAGTACTGCCACCGATGGAATCCTGCCAGTTGTCTAGTTTGCTAATCGATACAATCTGGTGAGAAACAATGAAAGTTGCAGCTCGCTTCAGAAATAGATTTGGTACTGAGAGATGTTGATGACACCTGGGCGTGCTTTACAAACACTACTGGGGAATCTGTTGCAGGCTTACTGAAACTGGAGACCTTCTTCTCTTTGATGTAAACAACTTGGTGGTTTGGCAATCCTTTACATTTCACTGATAGACAGAAACTTGCATTGGGGCGGACTTTTATGGCAAATGATTTAGCTAGAGACTGAACTCAAAGTTTATCCGTCTATGACTGAAGAAGATTTAATTGTTATAATACAATTGAACCCTCCACAAGTCTATTATCAGTGGTTCCCAATAGAAAAAGAAGCAAGTCGTGTTATGTTTTAATGGAAGTTTAGCTTTGTATTTCTGTTCTGTTAAAGCATAGATTCTTGATCTATTGAGAACTTACTTAAAACATCCTCAGCTCATTACTTGTAGTTGATTTCAGATGGGCACCTGAAATTATACAATCACAATCCATTTTGGACTGAGGTGGCTTAAAATTTTGTTCGGGTATCCTATGCTTTGTGGAAATTATATCATTTGTTCTAACTGGAGCAGTATTCGTCCTAGATGAAGCACTGAAGTCACTCAGATTTGTGTTGCTTCTCCTAAGCACAGATTTGTAGAGCTTAAGGATGCCGACTACTTCATGGGAAATGCTGAGCAGCACCAACTGAACTCCTCTGCATTTTCAAAGACACTGATTGCACCAAGTGCCTTAATAGGTATGATCTCTATAGATCTTGTGATTGTATTGTAAGTTTCCATTAATCTGTAGAAGACAGCAGATGCGGATGTCGGGAAGGATTAGTTGTTGCACTTTTTGGCATAGATCAATCTAGCCATTAGATCACGACATTTCAGATGGGGACGAAATATACACAGTCCAGATCGTATCATAATATGATGGCCATGACCCTTGCAAGGGTGCTTATGTGCAAAGTGTGCCTCTAAAGAGACCTATTCGATGTGCGGTTGGAACCCGGCCAGCCCATGATGTCGAAGCACCAGTCTTGCGGCTGCTAAGCTAGCTTAACTTAGCTAGGTTGTAGCTCGGGAGATTTATTAAATTATATCTAATAATTTAAGTGAAACACTATATAAACTAGTCAAAGTTTGTCATATATAAAGGACACATTAAAGCTTACCAACATGGGCACTTTGAAGACTTTTTACAATTCACTCAATTATCTATATAGCCAACTTAATATACTGTTGTACTCATCTCTTGACAAGGATTAATTAACACCATTTTTCACACATGGGATCCACTTAAAAGGTCCCTCAAAGTTGGCCAAGTAAATGGTTATTAAATTCATTTATTCTACCAATTGTAGAGGGAAAAAAAAGTTTCTTTATTTTGTCAATTTCTTCTGATTACTCTGTGAGTGTGTGGTGGAAATCAATTTTCTATGTTTACACATCCGCACTGAGCCCTGAGGTAGTGAGAAATAAGGAAAAGCAGTACACGAGTCGAGAAATGGAGATATTGCACTACTCGGTTGCAGTATGATGTGAAGTTGTTCTCTTAATTTAAGCCTGAAAATATTTAATTGGGTTTGGTTTAGGCCAAAGACGCTAGGGATATGTCTCAGGCAGCAAGGTTTCAATGGAAACTCCTATGGATTGTTGTTTGGAGACCTCAAAGAGTTCGAAATGTCCAGGTCCAACAGTTTCTCCAATGATATTGTGCCTAGCGTAATGCCCTTCGTCCACAAAGCTGTAAAGAACTATGGTATGTTTGAAAAAACCTCTAATTTATTTAAATTGTTTCATAAATTACATTATATACAATTAAATCAGGTTATAGAAACATTGGGTTTCAGGAATTTTGTGTTTGTTGTTGAAACTATTCCGTATTAATTTGAAAAAAAAAAGAAAAGAAAAAGAAATGGATTTCTGTAATCAAGATTTTGCAGCTGAGTATTTGTAGGTATAACTTCAACATTCATCTAAATTAAGAGTTTGAAATCTAGTTCTCTTTCTACTGCTTCATAAATAAGGTGCATAGTATGTTTCTGATACTTTAATTGCCTAATCATCTGCTGTAGACTAGAAGTTACTTTTCCGGGAGGGGGTGGATTTTGTATTTCGATATCATGATAAATTGAATTTTTTTTAGGCTACAATTCCGCATAGTCGAAATGAATAACAGATGCACCTTAGAAACATGCTATTGACCATATCATTCAGCAATTCCATTATTCCATATATTGATTTCAATCTTGAAAAAAACGAGACTTTCTTTTGTTGGGTTGTATTTTGAAAATTGCAGAACGAGTTTATCGGTGACCTTTTTCTTCATTGGCTGCAGATCTTTTATATTCTCCAGTTGTTTTGGTGATTAACCCATCACTTTTAGTAAAATTCTCAATTTCTAATGCATTCAATTTCTTGGCTTTCAATAAAACTACTCATCTGTGTTCTTTTCCTAGTCATCTTAGCTTATTTGATTTTCTGAATATGACTGGATAGGATAAGCTCCTTATTTGTGTAGTGTGCTTCCTGTAAGAAAGTTCTCTATGACTCTACAAAATTCTACAATATTTATCGATAATGAAAGATTTGTGACCATTGTATTGATTTCTGTAACTTGCTGGTCAGAATCTCTTTTTATGGTCAGGGCCCAGACCTGCAGCACTAATCATGGACCTAGAAATTATACGAGAGGTCTTGTCGACGGGCTATATTTTCAGAAGCCACCTTCTACTCCGATATCTAAATTGCTCATTCAAGGACTAACTACCTATGAAAAATATAAATGGGCTAAGCACAGAAGACTGATGAATCCTGATTTTCACCCTGGGAAGCTGAAGGTAATTCTCAAGTTCATGTCATGTGATCTCAATCTGTAGATAGTTTTAGGTGGTTCAACTGACGTGACTCCAATTTGAATAAAAATTTAACGTCCTTGAAATGTTAAGCGGTAAATTTACTTAACAATTCTGACGATGTTCCAGTAGAGAGGGAGGCTAATTTTATTTCTCGAATCAATGGCCTTTATGCTGAACCCCGTCTTTACAAAAATATCTGATGATCATGCATATGCCTTGTATGTAAAGAATGTTAAAGAGTATAACTGAATTTGGTACAGTATCATTTGTATTTGGCAACTATGCTGACGAGATGTGCATTTTTTTCATTTTTGCTATAGTATACGCTACCATCATATTACTTGAGTTACTGTCAGATGTTGGAAAAATCCAACATATATGGGGCTACACATGTAATATATTAAAATGTGTGTTTCTATTGTTTAAAGAATATTAGTCAATTAAAGTGATCCAATAAAAATGAATTTTGACTAATGGGTATTAGGTTTCATGGAATTAAAGTGTAGAGACCGGAAGTTTGTTTTAGATTGATGATGGGTCGATTTGAAACAAATGAAAGATAATGATCATTTATTATCTTATTCTTATTATAGGGGTCATGGTCCTCAATGGTGAGAGGGATTCTTCATTTTTCTCTGCATCTCCATCAACATAGAGAAATCAAGAAAGAAGGCTACAAATCACTTTGGAAGATCTAACCCATTCAGGAAAAGAGTCAGAGATCTATGGATCAATGTATGTTTATGCTTCCGTTATTTTCATTCTCATTGATTTCAACATGGATGGTTATATTTGAGAAATGGTTTGATAAATTAGGATTTGATTAATACTTTGGATCGATAACCCCTTTTCAATTTTCTAACAAGTGGTATCAGAGCCACTCCATGGTTGAATTCATGAGAAATTCAAGTTTCTAAATTCTGAATTTTTTATGGGTTATTTGATCTTCATACTATATTATGAAATTCTAGAATTTTATGTTATGGATCTAGAATCTGGAAATTATTGTATGGATTTAGCATGTTAAAATATGGATATGTGAGATAATTAAAGGTTTTTTCTTTAAAAATTTGAATTTTGAAGATATGGATTTACATATCTGATGAATTTTTTTAAAAAAAAAAAAAAAAAAAATTTTTTTGCAGTGGATGTCGTTAACGGTTGCTGTTCGCTGCAGCAGGCGGGAGGGGGGCAGCGGCCCCCTCGGCCGTTGCCGGGTGAAGGAGTTTAAGGGGCTTTAAAGTTTTTTTTTTTTTTTTTTTCAGTTATGGAAGATGAGGAGGGGGGTTTGGACTGTAAATTTGGAGTTTTTAGGCCCTTGCAATTTAAGTGTTNGGGGGCTTGGGTTGCAAATTTGAAGTTTTAAGGTCCCTGCTTGCAATTTAAAGAAACGGTTAAATTTTAAGTTTCAGCCTCTAAAGTTTTAATTTCATTCAAGTTGGGCCTTAAGGTTATGAGTTTTAATAACTCAACTCCTGAAGTTTAAAGTTTTGATAATTCAGCCTCATAAAGTTTAAAGTTAATCCTAATTGGGTCTTAAGGTTATGGGTTTTTTATAATTCAGCCCCTGAAGTTCTAAATTAATTAATTTGGACCATTTAAGTTCTGAATTTAATAATTAAGCCCATGAATGTTCAAAATTGGTTTAGATTGGCCCTTAAAGTTTCGAATAATTAATTTTTGGGTCCCTAAGGTCTTCAATAATTAATTATTGACCCATAAAGTTTTGAATTAATTAATTTTGACCCATAAAGTATTGAATTATTAACCCTTGGGCTCTTAAAGTTTCAAGATAAATAAAATTAAGTATTCTACTTTTCAAATTTTGGTATAAAGGACTCATTTGAGAATATAATATTCGACAGTGAATTGATTGAAGCAATATGTTGCCAAAACAACTCTTTTGTGAAAATTAATTAACTTAGAATATTAAAAGGAATTCGTTTGGGCTGGCTAATATCCGCATGAACAAGCATACACACGAATTCCTTATAATATTCTAAGTTAATTAATTTCCACAAGAGAGGTTGCTTTGGCAACATATTGCTTCAATCAATTCACTTTTGAATATTATAT
>CAIGRF010138905.1:22018-36520 GCA_903798235.1 Fraxinus ornus
TCGACCATGTGGATTTGTTGAATGGTTAGTTTTATTTTTGTTGTTTTATGAGTCCACGAGCTCTTATTTATTTTGGATCTGAGAGTCTGTTGTAATTTTATGGGCCTGCGTGTCCAATTATTTAGGCCTGCGTGCCAACCAGTATAGAATACATGTTACAACTGGACTAATTGGAGATACAAGAAGAGAAGAAGACTATAGAGATGGAGCATAATATAAAAGCAATGCAATACTCCCTAGGATTTGACCAACTAGTCTTTCTTATGACGAAAAGACTATTGCGTGCCAACCAGTATAGAATACATGTTACAACTGGACTAATTGGAGATACAAGAAGAGAAGAAGACTATAGAGATGGAGCATGAAGACTATAGTCTTTCCGTCATAAGAAAGACTAGTTGGTCAAATCCAAGGGGGTATTGCATTGCTTTATATCATACTCCATCTCTATAGTCTTCTTCTCTTCTTGTATTTCCAATTAGTCCAGTTGTAACATGTATTCTATACTGGTTGGCACGCAGGCCTAAATAATTGGACACGCAGGCCCATAAAATTACAACAGACTCTCAGATCCAAAATAAATAAGAGCTCGTGGACTCATAAAACAACAAAAATAAAACTAACCAATAAACACATCAATATGGTCGAATCCATAATCATCCACTATTAAAACATCCATAACATAAATGCTTTCCTATATAATAATATTCAAACATATTTCAAATTTTTAGCAATTAAGGTCGTCTAAACTAATTTGGGCAAATTGAGAAGAATTAAATAATTAATTAATCAATTAATTTAATTAGAAGGTTTATTTAATTAAAACCAACTTTCAGTTAAATACCAATTTACAATCCAACTCTAATTCCACAATTATATGGTGGAACTATTTAACTAAAATCAAATTTTAATTAAATACTAAATTAGAGTACAATTCTAATTCCAAAATTTAGGGCGAACTTATTTAATTAAAATTGAATACCGAATTAGAGTCCAACTTTAATTCCATAAAATTTTAGAGTGTGGCAATATATTTAAAATCAAATTTTAATTAAATGTCAAATCAGAGCCCAACTCTAATTTCAACTTAGGTAAAAGGATCCCCGAGTCCAAAATTGTTAGAAAAGTCTTTAGATCCCTACTTGAAAGGTTTAGGCCTAAAGTCACCGCAATTGAAGAAAGTAAGGACTTAGATGTAGTAAAAATTAAAGAACTTGTAGGATCTCTTCAAACCTATGAACTCACTGTTTCTCAACCTAAAAAGGTTAAATCCATAGCCATGAATACTGTTAGAGAAGAAGAGAGTGAGACTACGGATGCTGAGACGCTTAGGGACGACGAAATAGCTTATTTCGTTAAAAAATTTTAGAAGATGATGAGGAATAGGAGAAAGCCTCAAGAACGAAAAAAATGAAGTCCATAATAAGTTCTCAAAAGATAGACGTGAGAAAAATAAATTTAAGTTAAAACTAATTTTAACGAAAATATAAAAAGTCGTCAATTATAAATAAAATTTTAAACGGGTCAAAATTGAAATTTATAGATCAAACCATTTGAAAATCAAATTTAAAATCATTTTAATATTTAAATTCAAAACTCCTTTTGAAAATTGTAATTTTACCCCAATTTAAAATTAGGAAAAATTGCAGCAGCTGTACCAAACATTTCATTAAGTAACAGACTTTTTCCAAATCTTTCATTTGTGTCACCCACAGTACCAAACCTTTCAAAATGTCGCAACTGAAGTCCAAATGGATGAAAACTATTAGTTTGACAGTTAGTTGACCAAAAATCAAAAGTTTGACCAAAAAATTGCAGAATAGGTCCTTTTTAAAAAAATTGCAAACTTAACCCTTGAAATGAAATTGTAGGTTGGGACCTTCAACTTCAAAAGTTGAACACAAGCCTCACCCCTAAATCAAATCACCTAACTGAAAAACAACCTTACATGAATTCTTCTCCCTCCATCCCCCTTGCAACGACGACTTCAGTAGATTGCACCGCCACTATCAAAGAGTGGTGACATAGCACAATGGACGAAAATCCCTCTAGTGGCTGGTGGTGCTTCGCTGAACAATATTGTGCGGGCTAAGGTTGCAACACCGCGCATTGCAGAAAGAAGTAGCCGACGGTACAGATGCAATAGCGATGCGTCGAGCGCTACAATCGTTAGCAACGACGTCGTTGCTGCATATACTGGCAGTGCATGTTGCTTAGCGCACAACAGTAGAGCTGTCGACGAGAAGCGGCAATTCCACAGTGTTCTCTCCTATCCAATTTTTGTTAAGTTAGAAACTTGAAAATGATAACGATCAACAATTGATTGTTCCAGCATGCAAAACAGTTTCTAATAAGCATAAAGTTGGCTCTAATACCATTATTCAACATTTATTTAACATGCACAGCGAAAAATAAATTATTTTTCAATTCTCATCAAGGATCTACTTTGTATTTAGATAAAAACTGTGATAAATTCTGCAAACTCCTTTGGTGATCTTGGAACACGAATAATCACGATATGTAATCCACATCTGTCTAATTGTCCAGCCTCCAATAAAAATCCACACAGAGAACAAGAATGAGAGAATTATGATTCTTTTCTTGTCCTAGTAAGAATATGAATTATGTTCTGTTATGTTTTTTTGAAACCCTAATGGCTTATTAATATAAGCCCAAGTGGGTTTGGTTCATATTTTAAACTTAACCCGATCCAATATTTAATTAGGCAAATTAATTAAATTAGATCCATGAATTAATTAAGCCTATTAACAAGCAACTCAATTAATTAATTGTCTAACACTTGTTAATTAATTAATCAGTTAATCTTATTCTTCTAGTTCTCCTTTTGTGTGTGACAGTTCAGGTTCCCGATCACGATACATAACGACGTGAATTATTATTTTGATCTGATCAAAATCGATAAATTAATTTACCCCTTTTAATATATCACAAATTCGTATTCGCCGTGCTAGATTGACATCTAGTAATGTGTCATTGTAATACATGTGACAGGAAAATGTCACGTGGTATGACAAACTAAACTAGATTGTTTACCGTGAAAATATAATCATTTCGTCGATATGATTCGATCAATTACGAGATATGGATATGTGTCAATATTAATTATCGATCATATCTTTCATCTTACTATTAAGTCAATATAAGTCGAAAACTCATTTTGGACTTACGTACATATTGGCCAAGGATTTCATTATCAACTTAACTGAATGACACGTAGATGATAATATCTTACAATCTAAGAGTGACGAATCATCTACTGATTATTCACAACCTTCATATGATTCTGACAACTCGAACGATGTCATATTAGGGACCCTTGGCAAAACAACATCCAACATACCAAAGTATGACTATCCTCATATATACTATGACGTCCTTAAGTCACACCAGCAATTTCACTACCGAACGTTAGAGATTAACTACTGACACTCAGATAGTTATCTATGTGGAATTTCCCCAGCAAGTCTCCAGTGTTTTGTTCTATAACATAACATCACGTGTTCATTTAAACGTCACCACACTTTAGTTTGTGAGATCAGCTACTTACTTCACAAGTAAGAAATGCTACACGTGATGGTATATCCGTAATAACGATATATATATATATATATATATCTAGTTATTACGTACGGTCACAGATGAATTAAGATTCGACCATATGTAATTTGTATCTCACAATCACAACTCATTGTGATTAACAAATTACAAAGACTTGAATCTATAGATTTTATTATTTAATTATATTAAAAGTATTTATGTCCAAAGTTGATTGGACATAGGGCATAACACTTACATATCCAAGCATGTCTAGTGATGCAATTAGATTAAGATTGTCCCCATCTACTTTGATTGAAGCTGCCATTGACTGGATTCATTCCCACCAAACGGTATAACCACTTAGAATAATCATACTCAAAAATTCATGAATAAATTCTTCTTGCAAGAGAAGATTGCCCGGCTGAGATATGAGATCACCATGTTTGCCCAATATGGATTAAAATGTTAATGAGGCCCGAGAGAGATACAATAGGTTAGATAGTATCCACAACATGGATTGCAAAAATGGCTTCTAGTCCAATACTTCTCAGACATCACCGACCTTAACAAGGCTTGTTGAGCTTTCAGATAAACCAAATGGTGGACGCCATTGCAAGGCACAAGTTGTTGAACTTCATGGATTCATTTTTTTTTTTTTTTGCTATAATCAAATATCAATGTATGAGTTTGACTAAGAGCTCACCTATTTCATAACCAAACGAGATCTCTATTGCTACAAAATGATGTCCATTTGGCCTAAAAAATGTGTGAACGATATATAAGTATCTCGTTAATGCCATGTTCGTTCTAGCAAGTTCTTAGGCTACATGGTGAACCAATGAAGGATAGAAGCCAACAAGGAAAAGAATCAAGCGATTATCAAAATGAGAGCTCCCACTCAACCTAAATAAGTCCAGGACCTCATCGGAAGAATAGTTGTCCTCAGTCTCTTCGTTCCTAAGGCCATGGACCAATCTGAACCTTTATTCGAAATAGTCCATAGAGGAAAACCTATGGTAGACGAAACTCTCATATTCACCTAGCTGTCTTAGAGAATGACACAAGTGTCTTACTCATAAGGGGAGGATGGCGTACATTATCTCGTGTACTATATTAGTGAAGCTCTCTGCGATGTAGAACTACGATATGCTCGTAGAAAGCTATGGTCGTACTTCCTAGAACACCCTATAGAGTCTTAACCAACTATATGCTTAAGATAAGTCTTGTGGAAACTTGACACCTGAAGTCAGATGATCAGTGGGCGGTAGAACTTGGCTAATTTAATATCTCCTACAAGCCACGAATCACTATCAAATGACAAGTCCTATCCAACTTCGTGAATGAATTCAATCCAGATCTTCAAAGGGGCCAACAACAGAAAGATCTCTCGTTGGAACTCTTTATCAATGGATATTCAAGTCAAGTTTGTTCGGCGCATAAATTGTACTGATAAGGCCATATACATTACTTGTGCCAGGCATTGAGCTTTAATTTCAAGGCTTCCAACAAATGAAGCCGAATGTGAAGCCTTGATAGCCTACCTAACATGGCCTAAGAGTTGAGGTTTTCCAACGTAATAGCACACAACGACTCTTAGTTCATTGTCTACCAAATCAATGAGTCCTTTCAAACTAAAGAGGAGAGTGTGAACAATTACCTTCGATCTGTGCACAAAGAATTAAAAAACCTCAAATTCGCTAAAGTAAAGTAACATGACCATTTTCCAACTGAAAGCGCATTTCATGATAACGTCAACACCTTCCCAACAATCAATTTGAAGAGGACAAGTATCACATTTGACGTCACACCACTCCCACCAATCAGAACGGAGTAATGGTTACCTAAGCAGCATGCAATCATTATCTAGGATACATGATATGTCTTAGGTGAATTGATGATCTAACATGACAAACTCAACTTCCAATAGAAACTTTTCAAACGGGGCTATGGAACACAAATCGAGGTTAGAAATTGTAGTATGATTTGACAAAAGGTGGCATGCTCGTATTGTTAGGCTTATAAATATGGACAATGGTTCCTTACAAAAGGCCGAGCTAAGCCATTCCCTAGACTACACTACACTACAAAAACACTCCTAAATGAAGAATTTCTCGTTTGTTACAATATTCTAGCAGTTAAACACTTACCTTATTAAATCTCTTTTAAGTTAATATATTATTGTCATGTCAGTTTTAGTCATCAAGAAAATCGTTTATAAAGACTTTTCAAGCGTGCTTTATATCTTTTCAACACGGATGTAAAATATCTCTCTGTGTGTCATTAGTACAAGTAATTAACAAGTCAAGACTTTAACAAGAAGCCAACAATTTGAGACAGAGAATTTTGATTATTGATGGTACTCTAGGCATATTTGCAGACGATTTTTTGAATTTTGCTTCTAAATGATCATAAAAACCATTTGAAGGCGACTTTTGTCAAGGCCCACAAAGTCGTCGGAGGGGCAGTTTAGTTTTTGATAGATAACAAGAAATCGCTGTCTTGTCTACTGGTTAATTAATCTATTGATGAAGGAAAAGTGGAATAGATAGGGTCTAATCAACAATTAGTGGTGCGAATAAGATTGATTTTCTTGGATTTTACTTGCCAACTTCAAGCTGCAACTTGTTTTGTGTCAAAATTCTCTTACTTTTCCTAAGGGACAAGTTTTCAAATCTGTGATTATTATGCTTGTCAAATTGTTTATTTGAAAAAATGGAAATCCTTCTTTTTAGATGATGATAATACTTCTCGAAAATCGATTTATTGATCAATGAAGGAACAATATCACCCTTTTTGCGCAATAAGATCCCAAGGTGAATGAGATGCCCCCACAGCCCCACCCAAGCCCCAACCTAAACATATGTCATCAAAACTTTAAGAGACAATAAAAGTATCCAATTGACATTACAAGTATAGTTTCTTAAATTTTATTTTGAATTCTTGATTTTTGGATGGGACAAGTTTATTTTAATTGTATCTTTAACTAGATTATGGATTGATTCCCCCTTTTCAAATTGTGATATCTTTTACCTTCGTTGTTAATAGAAACATGCCACTTTCAATAATTTGAAGGAAAATCCAATTCAAAGTAATTCTACTATTTCATGCTCTGTTCTTTTCTTGATATATTTTGAGATCCTTAAGTTCCCACATTATAACATGAATGTTGGATTCTCATAATCATTAATAGGGATAATTGCAAAATGGTCCCTGGCCTATTTTATGAATAACAAGTTAGTCCTGAAAAGAGAAAATTGGTTCCTCAATCTTCATTATAGTTCCACAAGAAATCTCAAATGATAGATATTGTTCAAGTTTATTTTAAACATTGCATGAACAATACAACTCTTACTTGAGGAATCAAAACTGAGGCATGCTTTGATGAGGATCACTTGAGAACTTAATGAAGATTTTACTCCTATCTAATCTTCACTTTTTAAAACTCATTGTTAAATCACATATTTCATGATATTCACTATTTTTATCAATTTCTTAATCACATATTTTATTAACTTTTATCAAAATCTGCTAAAATATGAATTTTCTCAAAATAAAACATGGGCTTAGATAACATCTATTCCGAGTACTTTAGAAAATCTAATAATTTCTTATAAGTTGGTCAGTCTCTAATTTCATCTACACATTTCGTAAGACTTAAAATTTTTACCTATTTTTAATCATAGATTCATTAAGATTTATTGCTTATAAACATAAATAAGCTTAGCCAAGCAAGCCAACAACTATAATAGTGGGAGCCAATTGCTAATGGGACAATACCTTGGGAGAAAATGTTGCAATTTTCCCTTATTAATTATTGATGGCCAGTTGCATGGCACTTAAATAACATAAATTTAGTCTACGCTTGGCTCATATTTGAAATTATTTGTAAATACTCAAATCCACTTTTATCAACACATTTTGAAGGAACATCAAATATTACCTACTTATTCATAACTTATTTCTATATATTAATAATTCTAACCATTATAAACAGTTCCCAAACATGCTATTATTTCAAGGCATTGTAAACTTGTAATGCAAGATCAACCTAAAATATTTCCAAATCAATTTCACAAAATTCTATATTTAATTAAAGCAGAACTTCTATTTCTATTTTTTTTAAAGGGCATCTTGGGGAGTCATCTTGGATTAACTTACATTAAAAAATCTTCTAATTAAATAAGCACTTCAAGAAAATTATCCAAATAGATCCAAACATAACTTTTTAATCTTAAAAGCAATTTTCAACTCTTCAAAAGTCCTCCAAATGAGCCCAAAGTAATAATTAAATCTTTATACCTTCAAGAGCATTCTATTAAAAGTCTAAGGTGAAATTTTAATAACTGAATAGTCGTAATATTAAAATATAATTATTTAAATTTTATCTTCAACAATACTATTGTAGCTATCATTTCTTGCGATATGTGAACAATGTGCATAAAGTATAGTCTATAATATATGAAGCACTCTATAAAGAGTAAAGTCAACAAAAACATGAAGAGTGCAAGTTTAAACTTGACTTTTCACGGAAAAGAAGTCGCCATTTTTCAGGGATACCATCAAATTAACAGTTTCCCACCGATGCTCCTTCTTCATCAATCATTGCTCTCAATCAAAACCAAAAGCTCTAATACTAATTGTTGAGAGCTTTAAACTCTAATTATATTGCATCGAAAGCAATCAATTCATAGAAATAACAAAAAAATTCAAAATCAGTCAAGATTTATATAGGCTCGTCTCAATTTGAGACTACTTCCTCTCTCGTCGCTGCAATAATTCACTCTCATGAAACAAATGTTTACAAGAGAAAATCGTACACCAATCTTCTCTAACCTTATTTCTCTCTTTGTGATGGTAATCATAAAAGTCTAAGGGCGGCTCCCTATTTATAAAATAAACTAGGTAAAATAGAATCGCGACCAGCTCTGCGAAGTGGAAATAATTAGGATCTACGACAATTGAGCTCCACAACTTAACATGATACTGTTCAAATTTATTTTGAACGGCACATGAACATTATAACTCTTATTTGAGAAATCAGAACCGAGGCATGCTTTGATGAGGACCACATGAGAACTTCACGAAGATTTAGCTCTTGTTTGATTCTTACTTTCTAAAACTCAATTTCAATCACATATTTCATGAGATCCACAACTTTTATCAACTTTTTAACCATATATTTCTTCATTAACTTTTGTCAAAATCTACTAAAATGATTTTTTTCTCAAAACCAAACATGGGCTTAGACGATTTCTATTGCCGAGTACTTTGGAAAAGCTTATAATTTCTTATAGGTTGGTCAAATTTTATTTTTATTTATACGGAACGCAAGACTTGCAAATTTTACCTTCTACAATATTTTCAAATAAATATGACAAAATCCTATATTTCAGTAAACATTTAAAACTCTTTTAAGTATCATTTTGACAGTACTTCGGCTTCTATTTTTACTAAAAGAGCTTTTTGAAAAAAATCATTTTGGATCAATTTTCACTAAAAACTATTTTAATTAGATAATTCAAAAATAACTTTCTAATCTTAAAAGTAGCTTTCGACTCTTCAAAAGTCCTCCAAATGATCCCTAAGTAATGATTAAAGAACCGTTTGGTAGGGATTAAAATCCAATTAAAATTGAAAATATGACCGTTATTGGATCTCACTCGTCTAATAAAAGTCAACAATAACGACTAATTTTTCAATTTGAATCCGATTTTAATCTCTACTGAACGGGTCCTAAATCTTTAAACCTTCAAGAGCATTCTATAAAAGTATGACGCAAAATTTTAATAAATAAATAGTTGTAATATTATAGCATAATTATTTAAATTTTGTCTCCAATATTGTAGCTACCATTTCTAACAATATGTGACCAATGTTCATAATTATATTCTATGATATACGAAGCACTCTATTAAAAGTAAAGTCAACAAAAACATGAAGAGTGCAAGTTTAAACTTGACTTTTCACCGAAAAGAAGCCGCCATTTTTCGGGATTGCGATTGTGTCTTCTACTTTTGACAATTTTTGTTGTTTTGAACTTTATGAGAAGCTTCAAAATAAAGCGTTATGTGATTGGTTTCTCATGCATTATATTGTTTCCTAATGCTTTCGTTGGTCATATCCATCAAGTCGATTAGTCGTTTTCGCTATCTCTACATTTTAGGTAATCCGAGATTTAAGAGAGTTTTTTGGTATGATAAATTGGATAAAATTAAAAAGTTACANTTGATTTCATTTTTTTTTTTTTTTAATCGTTATTATGTGTTTTACATGCTGACTTCCATGATAGGCTAAGTCTCGAAGAATTGTTATTCATGTGATATGTCCAACATTGCATCTAAATTTAAGATCATCTTAGTCAGTTCTCATTGTTTCAATTTCATTTTCCATTTTTCAATCACACATTGTATTTCCTTCGATCGGTCATTTTTGTGCTCTACATGACTTCGAGTGTGAAATGGGTGAACTCGAGTCTTTGAAGAGATCTAACCGCACTAGTCTGTAAAATATGAGCCCCAACATATATAAGAGCTTTAATTTTTTTGTTTTTTTAAAAAGAACAAAGTTAAAAATACAAAAAACTTACAGACCTGTGTCTGGAAAGCACATGGTCAATCCCTGAAAATGTTGAGACACATACAAACTTCCGCTTTGATGTAATAGATAACTTGCGGTGAATGATAAAGTAAATTAAATTCCTGTTTGAGCCACATTATTTTCCTCAGTATCATTTTTCTATTCATTTTGATCAACACATTTTTCAATAAAATAATATTTTCCATTACAACAATAAATTTTTTTTTTTTTTCAACAACATATTCAACAAAAACAAACATTGAGGGGATATGTAAAAGACGACAAATTTTTAAATTTATTAGCTAAATTTTTTTCCTACGAACCCTTTAGAGACGAATATAATTCGTACACAAATAAATAAAAATACAAGGTTAATATTTTTATAAATTATAACATTTTAGTTAAAATACAGAAATTTCGGAATCAATATAAAATATATTTTTTTTCTTTCTGAAAATTAAAATAAATAATCTGAAAATTTACACGATCAACATCAACTTCCCAGCTGGATATGGAGCCAAGCCAGCCACTTCAGTGGGTTTTGAAGCCCAATTCGCCAACTCCCAAGCCAAGCCTAGACAAGAACTTACGGGGCTGGCGCGAGGCTAAGATTCAAATTCAAGCCGAAAGCATCATCAAAATTGGGCTCATCATTAGCCCTAGAGAATCTACGTAAGGAAGGCCCATCTAGACTCCCATTATAGGCTTTAACTGATTCTGGCCCAATACTACTCAATCTGGACTCTCCTACACTGCTGGTGCAGGGTAAGTTGGCTACACCCCTTCCGTTCATAGGAAACGCGTAGCCATATGAAACGTGGAAGTACGGCGAAGCGCGTGGAAAGCAAACCCAAGGTGGAGATGGTGGTTGAGAGAGAAGATGAGGCGGTGGAGCAAATACGGTGGCGTTTGGACTAGTTGCTTGCATTTTTGCACGTTTCAATTGTTGCCTTTCTTTCTTGTGAGCGTTTTGGTGACCACCTAATGCTTGTGAGTTTTCGAATTTCCTGCCGCAGTACTGGCAATCGTATTTCCGGCAGTCAGAAACCGGAAAAGTGGCAGATTCCGGCGAGCCTGATGTTGTTTTGGTGGATTCTATCTCTTCTTCTTTGACTACGTTGAAGCCGAAGAGTTTTAAACTTCCATTAGTTGTGGTGTTATTGCATGGCTTGCTTTGATACTGTACTTTTGTCATAATGATCTGTAATATGTTTCTTTCTGTGTCTGTGTGAATATGTATTTTTGCAAATAGATTTAGAGAGAGAGAGAGAGAGAGAGAGAGAGAGAGAGGATGCTATGGGGGGTATTCTTACCATTCTAGTTTAAAAGAATTTAAAGTATTTCATTTTTTTTAGTTACTCATGTAGGGGATTAAAATCAAATTTTTAATAAAAATAAAAATAGATGAAATGTGTAGTTGAAAATTTATGAATTCTATAAAATATGTGATTAAATTTAATTGTTGATTTTGTCTTAAATTAAAATTTAAGTTTTAATTCCTACCAAAGAAGTTTGAAGCTTAAAATCATAATAGGGAGTTGGATGTAAAGTGAAGACTAATCTAGAATTTATATGGTCACTCTCCTAATTTGATCATCATTTGATTCGCAATCACTAGTTTATGCAAACTGTTACTGATACATGATGACATTAATAACTATTCAAGATGCTCAGTGGGGTGAGAACAACTTGATGTTTACTTCATGTTGAGCACCACTATAAGATTGTCTACCTGAGGTCGTTTACCCTCATGAGATTGTCTATCACCCCCATGAGGTTGTCTATCACCCCCATGAGGTCCCCACCATGAGGCCGTCTACCCCCATGAGGCTGTCTGCCACCCGTATGAGGTTGTCTATTACCCCTCATGAGGTCGTCTACCCCCATGAGGTTGTCTATCACCCCCATGAGATTGTCTATCATCATGAGGTCGTCTACCCCCATGAGGTTGTCTACCAGCCCCATGAGGTCGTCTACCCCCATGAGGTTGTCTACCACCTCCATGAGGTCGTCTGCCCCCATGAGATTGTCTACCACCATGAGGCCGTCTAACCCCATGAGGCCTTCTATCCCCATGAGATTGTCTATCACCCTCATGAGGTCGTCTACCCCCATGAGGTTGTTTATCACCCCCATGAGGTCGCCATGAGGTTGTCTACCACCCCCATGAGGCCGTCTACCCCCATGAGGCCGTCTACCCCCACGAGGTTGTCTATCACCCCTATGAAGTCGTCTACCCCCATGAGGTTGTCTACCACCTCCATGAGGTCGTCTGCCCCCATGAGGTTGTCTACCACCATGAGGTCGTTTACCCCCATGAGGTTATCTATTACTCCCACAAGGCCCTCTACGTTCACGTAGACCACCTACCACCTTGAGGTCAATACCATACTTAACCATACAAATGACAATGAGTAGGACGAAAACCACCCAACGACGAATGTGGACACAACCAACCGCTTGACGAGTGTGGGTTACAACGCTAGAACGTGGGGAAAGTGGAAAGGACTACGTGGAACACGTGGCACCATTAACTGTCGAACACGTGCATTGCAACATGTACCTATAAATACCTCCAAGGTAAGAAAGGTAGGCTGTCTTGAAACGCAAATTGCTTACACACGCATTATACTATCAACTTATTTCTCTAAATCGGTGACTGATTCTCACGCCGGAGGTACAACGGGGGAGAAAGCCCCGACCTCATTTTGCAGGTAGCAACCGTCTATTGGAATAGCCGGAGCACCGTACAAGACGAGGTTAACTCAGAAGCATTTAATTGGCGCCGTCTGTAGGAAACCACTGAACAAAAAAGCTATGTCAAAGAAACGGACTATGAGTGAAACGCACATGGTCGAAAATGCAACAGAGATGGAGTCAGAATTTGTCGCAAGGGGTAACGACCCGCCACTGCAGTACGTAACACAAAGCCAATTTAGTACTTTGGAAATACAATGGCAGCCATGATGATCTCTTACTGGAGTCAACCACAGAAAATCGCAGCCCCACCACAGAATTTGTCGGAGGCAATACATGAGCAACCACCCCATGTGGTGCAAGCGGTTACCCCGCCTGTTACTCAGCCAACAACATGAGATATGGAGGCTTCAGGGTTTATGGTTCCACTGGTTCCCCAACCCGTAACAGACTTGGAAAGAAAGATAGAGGGGATGATGACCCAAAAGATAGACGATGCATTAACTAAGAAGAAGGACAAACGTAAGTAAGTGGTTCGGAGGAAGACCTGTTTGCGCCCAAAATTATGGTTGTTCATTTGCCGAAAGGCAAACACCCAATTATAGAAGCATATGACGGAGCCATGGAGGGACCCGCTGGACCACTTGCGGACTTTCGTCGATTTAATGAGACTCTATGCAGCCCCATACGCAGTGATGTGCAGGTCATTTTCCCCGACACTCAAGATGGATGCTAGAGACTGGGTGGTCACACTGGCACTCAGGTCTATAAAACTTTTGATGAGCTTTCCAGGAGCTTTGTAGATTACTTCATGAGTAGTAAAAGGAAGCATAAGACCGCCATTAGGTTGGTACAGGTTGTGCAAGAGAAAGATTAATCCTTGAGAGAGTATTTGGCTAAGTTCAGTCGGGCGACGCTTGGTATACAAGACCTTCAAATGTCTGCAGTGGTAACAGCATTAATGAATGTCGCTAAGGGCTGGTGGTGAGTTCTTCAAAACCAAAAATGGTTAAGGCTCAAAATCATCTGACCCTGATCTCGACGATCCAAGACAACTTGACATGTAGCGGTCAGCAAAAAAGCCCAAAAATTGGCTAGCTCAAAATCGGTAGGAGCTGGTGATGAGTTTAAAAAACCAAAAAATGGTTAAAGCTCAAAATTACCTGACCCTGACCTCGACGATCCAAGACAACTTGACATGTAGCGGTGAGTAAAAAAGCCGAAAAATTGGCTAATTCAAAATCGCTAGGGGTTGGTGGTGAGCTTTAAAAACCAAAAAATGGTTAAAGCTCAAAATCACCTGACCCTGACCTCGATGATCCAAGACAACTAGACATGTAGCGGTGAGCAAAAAAGCCTAAAAATTGGCTAGCTCAAAATCGCTAAGGACTGGTGGTGAGCTTCAGAAACCAAAAATGGTTAAAGCTCAAAATCACATGACCCTAACCTCGACGATCTAAGACAACGACATGTAGCGGTGAGCAAAAAAGCCCAAAAATTGGCTAGCTCAAAATCGCTAGGGGCTGGTGATGAGCTTTAAAAACCAAAAAATGGTTAAGGCTCAAAATCACCTGACCCTGACCTCGATGATCCAAGACAACTCGACATGTAGCAGTGAGCAAAAAAGCCTAAAAATTGGCTAGCTCAAAATCGCTAAGGACTGGTGGTGAG
>CAIGRF010138906.1:0-19718 GCA_903798235.1 Fraxinus ornus
TTCTTGAGGAGGTAAGCGAACATGCCAAACTAACACACATTACTAGCTAAAGGGAACAAGACAAAAGTTAGTGTCAAGCGAAATGGAAGCAGCCTAATCTTAAAATGCAGCAGCCTAATTATGAAAAGGATAAATCTCTAAGTATAGGTGATAGTTTCACAGGGGCATGCCTAATTATGAAAAGGATAAATCTCTAAGTACAGGGGATAGTTTCACAGGGGCCTTACAGGCCCCTCACAAAGGGAGCGGGCCCCACCTGTATTAAAAAAAAATTTGTGTGGGCCCCACCATGTGTCTTGCATTTAAACCCCCTATGAAAAAATTGCATGTACTCCAAGCATCACTCTCATGAAAATGAAGGTTGAGTAGTTCAAAATATTAGTACCTAAAGACCACTTTAAAAGGCCAAGTACTTATGATGACTAATAACAAAATCGAGCGATGCATTCATACTAAATTCCCATTATATAGATAACTTTATATTTTAAAAGGTAATTTATGAGAGCCCACATAAATGTTACCTATCCTTGAATAATTTTGTGATATATACTCATATTCTCCCACTTACCTTTTTATACAAGTTGCTAAGAATTGACTTCCACCTTTGAGGTGCCGAACAATTGACACACTTGTTTATATATATATTGTTTTCTTGTGAGCAATTGTATGATTAACAATTCATGCATATCACCTTCGCAAACGAATATCAATCCATTAATTATTTGATAAATTTATTTTTAATCTTACTTATTTATAAGTTAACGTCATACCTTAACCAACATTCTAGTTGCCTAAGTTTGAGTAGTCTCATATTTCATATTTATCCAGGCTTTCAAAAATGGATGTTTGTTAGTCATGTTGATAGAATTGCTGCTTAATTTTGTTGTAAATGAAATTCGATGTTACATGGGAAATGATCAAAATGAGTGGAAATCGGTCAGAAAAGACTAACGTAGAACAATTGTGAAAATACGGAGACTTAATTGCAAATCTCCAAAATTTGCTTCGGATCAAGGATGGACAATTTTGGATGACATGAATCAAAATAGATACAATTGGAAGTTGAAGGACTTGTGACGAATACAGGAGGACTTGAGCTTAAATCATTCACGGGTCATATACATCAACATGCTATTACTCGTGATAAAAAAGCAACACCACAAAATGAATGAGCACAAAAATATTAACCATCAAAACGGGTGATCTTCGATCGATTCATAAGCGGGTTTAACAGCATTACAGTCAAATCTAAACAAACATTTTTTATCATATAAAACAAACCAGCACATCACAGCCAACCATTATAAAGGTCCTAAACGAAAAAAGACATGAAAAGTGAAAAATCCATAACCACGCAGACTAGAGATATAAGACTAGATAAGAACCGCCTTCACCCATCATCAACTCAGCATAAGTAACTGCATAAAGTTTTATGCCTGCAGAATGGAACGGATATCAAAAACTCGGCAGCTAATAAAGTAATAAAAATGGAGAGCAATTTGTAGCAAGCCATCATAAGTGTTTATTTTTATGACAACTCAAGATTCACTAATGTGAGGTGCTACTTGCCTTGTTAGCAATGTTATTAGAGAGCCAATCAAGCCCCTCGTAAAGCCCCTCTCCAGATGTAGCACAGGTGCTCTGGATGTACCTTCAAGTGAGAGAATAAAAAGGGTTTCAATAAAACATTTAAAAAAGCTGAAAGGTAAGGACCACCAAAATATCAAGATTAAGAATGTACCAGTGACGCTGCCTCAACGAGTGCAGGCCGAGCTTATCAGTTATTTCAGCGGCATTCATTGCATTAGGAAGATCTTGTTTGTTGGCAAATACAAGTAATACTGCATCTCTTAGCTCGTCCTGAAGCAAGCAGCCAAAAAATTCCAGCCAACAGGTCAACATGACAATGTAACCTCAAGAATATAACCACCTAGAACATCTATTGGCTTAAATGAAACAGCGATCGCAAAAGTGGTTCAGGATCGTCTGATTACAAACTTGCCAAAGGTTCAAGTGTAATGAGGTTTTCCTCTATTTCCCACTCCCGTTAGGACCAATCCCATTATTACTTGGATAAAGAAACTTCTAATGCTTGTAATAAACTGACTATGTTTTTACAGCAAATTAACTTTCCTAAGATACATACAAAAAAAGAATTCGACTCAGAAACCTAGTTTCACTTGAATGATGATGGCACATGCACGGATAAAATTAAAATAAATAAATTTATTTTATGGGCTATCATTTTCAAACGTACCTTATCTATTTTCATTAATTCAAAACAAATGAAAAACTAGGTAATTGTGCATTTTATATATCATTGAAGAAAGGGAGATAGTGAACTTCAAGAGTGATGTGCAAAGCAGCTACTTAACTAGTCAATTGCCTTATAATTTGGACTATTTCTTTTGGTTAATTAGAAAATTTCTGATAGTAGGGTATGAATAATTTATTATAAGTTGAGATACTTAGATGGAAGTTTTTTGCTAGCTTCAGCCCTCTTTCAGTCTCGTATACACCTTGTGAACTCTCTCTCCCAGTATGATTATAATAAAGTTAACATGATTTTTACACAAAAAAAAAAAAAGAAGGGTATTCGTCATTAGTTTTGCAAGATATATAAACTCATAAAAGCACATATATCTTGGTTCTCCATCTCACATCATGCAGTGTATTCATATTGTTGATGTCACTCCTCTAAACTAACTAGTAATGATTTTGGAAAAAAATATATAAGAAAAATATTTTCTTATTCAAAGGCCCCTAGGTTAGAAAAACCAGCAATTTGTACTGAACTCCTTTCGTATCTGCTCACACCTATTATGAAAATGAGATTTATGATCTCTTTCCCAATTATTTACTCGTAGTTGTGGAAATGAAGAAACAAAAGATGACAGCGAAGCTCTTGAGAAGATATTTGATAAAGAAAGGTAACAAAAAAGACTTGGCCCCTGTTTGGTGTAGCTTTCTTGATAACAATCTAAGTCAAAGTTAACCCTGAGGGGTAGCTCAATTGGTCAGGCCTTGGGTTTGCTCCCCAATGGTCACCAGTTCGAGTCCCCTCAGGGCCACTGAGGTGAGAAACGGCTGTAAACTTCAGGGCTCCGTGGAATTAGTCGAGGTGAAGCAACCCTGAGCGGTAGCTCAATTGGTCAGGCCTTGGGTGTGCTCCCCAATGGTCACAGTTCGAGTCCCCTCAGGTCCTCTGAGGTGAGAAACGGCTGTAAACTTCAGGGCTCCGTGGAATTAGTCGAGGTGCGCGCAAGCTAGCGCAGACATCCACGGTTATCAAAAAAAAAAAAAACAATCTAATTCAAAGTTAATGATTAATTTTATATACACAATTCATGAGACCCATAACTTTTCAGCCACACATTTTATCAACATTTATCAAAATCTACTAAAAATCTAATTTTTACCTACAATAAACAGGGCCAAATAGGATTAACTTATTTTTTTTCACTCCTCTTTCCGACAAAATCTTGTCTTAGAAGTTAAAAGTCATATGAACAAAGTAGGACATGTTACCTCATTCAACATCCTATGCAATTCATCTCTTGCCTCCACCACACGGTCTCTGTCATTGCTATCCACCACAAATATGAGACCCTGTGTGTTTTGGAAGTAGTGCCTCCACAATGGACGGATCTGTGGAAGTAAGTGGATAATTTGATTAATATGTCCATGAGAATTCAATTAAGGAACATGAATCTGTCTACTGTGCCATGGACGAGAAGAAACACCACGAGAGGCAAAAATCTTTATCATGTCACAGTCAATTTATAGAATTTTTTTAATATAGATGACTAAATCGTAGCCATAGATCAATCATGGGACAAGTTAAGAACAAATTTTCCACCTTGTCCTGACCCCCAACATCCCAAACAGTGAAGCTGATGTTCTTGTACTCAACAGTTTCCACATTGAAACCTGCAGAGCAGTAGTAAGCCACCCAGGAAAGTAAACATTAGAGAGCAGCATTCAGTTTGAAACAAACAAAAAAAAATTGGATAAATTTCATTTTCACAAGTACATAACATATCAAAGCCAAGATCAAAGTATTTAAGAGTAATGGAGATATTCAGTTTGCATAATTAAGAGGCCATACCAATGGTGGGAATGGTAGTGACTATCTCTCCAAGCTTGAGCTTGTACAGGATGGTGGTCTTACCAGCTGCATCAAGACCAACCATCAGAATCCGCATCTCCTTCTTGGCAAAAAGCCGGCTGAACAACTTCGTGAATGTCAACCCCATTTCTCTTTCTTGCTTTTGACACCTATATATAATCAGGAAACGAAGTGAATTTAGGTAAGTGTATAAAGATATGCATTTACGTACAGGATTCAGTCATTACATCAAAATGCTGTGGGATTATAATCAACAGTATACACATAAACATTTTTCAAATTCAATATAATTATAAATCACAATACCAACCCTAAAACAATTTCTCAAAAAAGATGAAATAGTCTAGTGGCATTGATGTTCCTGGATACACAAGACACTGTGTGCCTATGCCCTTGCAAATATAGACTTCTGTTTCAGCCCCTGTTTGGTGGGGATTTAAATCGAATTTTAGTAGGTTTTAATAAAAGTTGATGAAACCGTGGTTGAAAAATTATGGTCCCAAATAATGTATGGTTAACATTAATTGTTGACTTTGACTGAGATTAAAATCTGAATTTCAATTTTTACCAAACAAGAGCTCAATCAAAGCTACAATAGTTCATTTTTTTCACTTCAAAATGCTACATTTCTAGTCCATGCTTTTGATCTCTACAAATTATCCTTCCCCATATTTAAACCTAAACAAATTCAAATATGACAAAAAATGCATATAACATGCCTACAGTTCAAAACTGACGGCATCAAAAACCCAATTACTATAATAAATTTTACCAGATCAAATGGATCATAGATCAAAACTGTATAACCAAATCAAAATATAGACTACCATTAAACCCTTGCACAACTTCATAAAAAAATTAAAATTGAATTCTCCAATCTCAAAAATACTGTTTCTTATCAAGCAGGTATACAATTACATTAAAAAATCGAAAATTTCCACTGGATCGAAACGGTTTGAATGCTAAATCTTGAGATCAGATCATAAAAAAACGTAGCAAAACTCAATTTCTCGTATCCTTGGTTCCGCAAATTTAACTCAAATAATCAAAAGCTGATTTCATTATACAAACATTTCCAACTCAAAAAACAAAAACATAATAAAAATATGTCACAAAAAGACCTATATAAACATCAATAACCAGCAAACAAAACTCAAAATATCTAAACAAAAATATTAAATAAAAAAAATTACCTCTACGTAAATCATATCGAATAAAACGTATATAGAGATTATAGATATACCTGAAAAATTAGTTCGGACACGAAGTAGAGAGAGAAATATGGAGCTGCCTGAGATTAACGCTAGGGATTTATAATTATTTTGGAAGGATGAAAATTTATGAACCAGCGGACAATTATATTTTATAGTGGAATTAGATCCTTAGTTATTTATATTTTATTTAGGGGAAAGTTCGTCTTGGTCCCTCACTTCAATTTTTATCCTATAATTCAACTTCATATTTTTTTTTTCTCGGTTTAACTATTTCGTCTTAATCGTGATCAAAGATAACGATTAATCCTACTTGAATATGGAAAGCGAAACTTTTTGGTCAAAAAGAAAATTTTAATGAGTGAATCAAGAACTTTAAATTTGACTTTATGCAATCCCGACTCCTTTTTTTTAGGCAAATTAACTGTTGATTAAGAATTGAGAAAAAGTAATGTTATTCATCCCTACTGATATTACAACCTCAATAGGTGACGTTAATGTGAGATTAAATGATAAATGAAATTAAATAAGTGATTTAAAATTTCACCTTTCATTTAGCATATCATTTAGAGCCACATAGACTAGGGTTGTAACCCCAATAAGGATGTATAACATTATTCATTGAGAAAGTGTAGGGTTGCTTATGCATTTTGTTGGTGATGAATGGATGGTTTTGGTCATAAATTATCATATTGAAACAAGAACGTAAGTAGCATGATTGAATTGTAACAAATCAAACCTAAATAGCCAAAATGAAATCAAATCTTAAGTTGGTTGAGCTCAAAGAAATCGTCATTTTTGAGTGAGTAAACCTATTTAACACCGCTCTATATGAATAATATTATTTGCAGTCGTTCACTACGGTAGTAAGCAACTATAAATAACATTAATATGATTTATTTAATGACATTTAATACCAATTAAATTGGTATTGTAACACTAACGTTAAATAACATTACTCTTCGAATTAGTGATCAAATTGTCCCTTAAGTAACTAGTACTTCATGCATTTTCCACCGTTGGATTTAATCTCTTTTATTTAAGCTTGTGAGTTGTGAAGCCAGATTGAAACACGTCATTGGATTATAAGTTATTATGCAAAGCAAAGCAGGTGATAAACAATGTCTGAAACCTCACCGAGCACTCATGTAACTACTGGGGTAATTGATTACATTTTTTTCTATATATATTTATACTTGATTCTTTATACAATTTAATAAGGTACCTGATTCAGTTTTCTTGTTTTTCATCATTGTAATGCTCCTTTCGATTTTATCCACAAATTTCATTTGGTTCAATTCTTGATCATTTTACATGTTTTGATTTCAGAAGTGTCGAGTGCTATTTTTATTAAAGCAAACAAGGCCACTGGACAAAAATCGACAACAAAATTAGCCATTCACCTTGCAAGGGGCCTTTGACCCAAGACCGACCTGAAAAATGTGGCCAGTCTAGATACCATTATTCTGGGGGCACCCCAGACCAGTTTAAGAGAGAGCATCATTCACCATTTACATTGATCCAAACAATAATTTTACAAACACAGTGCTTTGATTCAACAGAATATAAATGATCTGAAAGCTATACAATAAACATCGAAGAAAAGAAGACTGTACAGTTGTATTCTGTTTTACCACGAACCAAGCCGGGAGCCTTTCAGCTACACAAGTCCGGAAAATTAAAATTATCTAGTTTGACAATTTTCAAACAAGCACGGGGATGGCACTCACAGACCTGTGAGCCCATAAGATCCAGGATATAGGGTCCAGGAAGTGGAATTTATCTGAAGTCTTTATTCTGAGATAATTATATCCATACTCCGCAGAATAAAAGGCGGGTGGGCATATGTTCAGCTGACCTGTATTGCACCTCAAAGAATGTTTTGAGTCTTATTAGCGCCAATACTGAGCCCATCGATGAATGGTTTCCACCATTTGTGGGAATAATGCACTGACACTCTCGTTGATAAGATCCTGGAAAAAATGTATTGACTCCTCGTCGTCCAAGTCCAACCGGAACTTCTCTTGAAGCTACAGAAGGAAAGTTGAAGTTGGGTCTCAGAATGAATCAGAGTAAATTACGGCTTAACAAGGATCGAGAAGTAATTAAAACAAGAAATCACCTTAAGAATGCCTTTTTCAGGATCAGAAGCTATATCAGGAATGTTGGACCCCGCCATCAAATGGAACAGATTTAGTACTAGGTTGCTTGATTTCCTTAGGATATTGTATGCTTCACAACAGTATGATTTGAACCGGGTATAGTATTGACTGCAAGAGAACAAACAGAAGAAAAAGGAAAATATTATGTCTACCAGGCTACCAGCAGTGTCATGCATATTTTCCCCACCACCAACAATACAAGAATCACCCTAATGGATCCAAAACATGCCGTGCACCAATGATGGATGCCACCAAGGCACCAGACCCACCATTAAGGCTAAACCCAACCTGAAATCAAATGCAATAAAATTTCCAAGCACAAATATACATGACAAATTGGGGATCACCTGCCCCTCAAAAATACACACAACAGTTATATAGAATAAGCTAGAATGCAAATACTAGCTTATGTTATACTTTAACAAAACAGTGCATTACATCAAATGGCAGCAAGCCCATCCAACCGTCTACATGTCAAGTGATACAAAAGNTACACAAGTCCGGAAAATTAAAATTATCTAGTTTGACAATTTTCAAACAAGCACGGGGATGGCACTCACAGACCTGTGAGCCCATAAGATCCAGGATATAGGGTCCAGGAAGTGGAATTTATCTGAAGTCTTTATTCTGAGATAATTATATCCATACTCCGCAGAATAAAAGGCGGGTGGGCATATGTTCAGCTGACCTGTATTGCACCTCAAAGAATGTTTTGAGTCTTATTAGCGCCAATACTGAGCCCATCGATGAATGGTTTCCACCATTTGTGGGAATAATGCACTGACACTCTCGTTGATAAGATCCTGGAAAAAATGTATTGACTCCTCGTCGTCCAAGTCCAACCGGAACTTCTCTTGAAGCTACAGAAGGAAAGTTGAAGTTGGGTCTCAGAATGAATCAGAGTAAATTACGGCTTAACAAGGATCGAGAAGTAATTAAAACAAGAAATCACCTTAAGAATGCCTTTTTCAGGATCAGAAGCTATATCAGGAATGTTGGACCCCGCCATCAAATGGAACAGATTTAGTACTAGGTTGCTTGATTTCCTTAGGATATTGTATGCTTCACAACAGTATGATTTGAACCGGGTATAGTATTGACTGCAAGAGAACAAACAGAAGAAAAAGGAAAATATTATGTCTACCAGGCTACCCGCAATGTCATGCATATTTTCCCCACCACCAACAATACAAGAATCACCCTAATGGATCCAAAACATGCCGTGCACCAATGATGGATGCCACCAAGGCACCAGACCCACCATTAAGGCTAAACCCAACCTGAAATCAAATGCAATAAAATTTCCAAGCACAAATATACATGACAAATTGGGGATCACCTGCCCCTCAAAAATACACACAACAGTTATATAGAATAAGCTAGAATGCAAATACTAGCTTATGTTATACTTTAACAAAACAGTGCATTACATCAAATGGCAGCAAGCCCATCCAACCGTCTACATGTCAAGTGATACAAAAGGATACATACAAAATATAATGAACATGTAGCAAATGAAATGTCTGTTTTCACTTATTTTCGTTTTTCTTCTTTTCTTTTTCCAGTTTAGCTCAAATATGAAACATAGAAAGAGCTCGCGCAACATTTGCAGATAAATGCACAAAACAAAACTCAGATGTAGAACCTAATAGCTTAGATTTATGTCAAATACCTTTCTGCTCCGCCCATAGCTTCAACCATTTCTTTGCAAAGTTTCATAGGTGGTGGAAAGGGCTTAGGATCTCGACCGAGAATAAAACCAAAATCAACATGGAAAAGACGGCCATCATCCTGGAGCAGCAAATTATCAAGATGCCTATGCACCAAGAAGATAAATAAGATAAGAGCTCCATTTTTAATACAAATAAAAAAAAAAAAAAAAAATCACAGGGTGCAGTTCAGCAGAGATGTTAATTTCAGGTTTATTAAGATGTTCAACTTCGAAATAGCTAATATCACATAGTAAACTATAACAGTAAATGATGACCAACATTACCCCAAATCCTAAGGGAAACAAAAAATGATAACTTCCTCTATTAAAGAAAATAAAAGAACAGAAAAATAAAGAAAAAATTAGTGTGGCAGCGAACTCATTTCCATGCAGATTGGCATACTAGGGATCACCTGTCACCGATGCCCAGTATATACGTGATAACAGAGTACCCTGCGCAACTTTTAATAAATGTTTCAAGACACGTGGCAGTAATCCCGAATGGTCCATCTTCATCAGGATGAAATTTTTGCAGGTAGCTTGTAATACTGCGATGTTCTGAGAGAATCTGAGAGTGAAAAGGAACAACATCGAAACAAAATGAAGAAATTTAAAGATGGTAAGTGCAACTCATCAAATATATGTCCTTTAAAGAACATTAGTAAATCAGGACAGAACAAGGGTGAATCTAAGCAGTAAATACATCTACCATCACCACAGGGGTCAATAGATAGGATAAAATACCTGAGCTAAAGATTTGGATGGTATGAATTCCATCATGCCTTCATCATGTCCAGTTGCTAACACTCTGTATGGAGTTAAATGCAGATCAAGATTCTCCAACTTAAGCAATCGATCCATTAGTGACACCATTTGAATAACCTGATATTATCTCATTATATTACATTTATGAAAGAATGATACATTAAATCAAGTGTGTAATAAATTCTTAGAATCTACCAACTGGTCTTGCCGAAGATCATCTCCCTTTTTAAATATGATCTTGCAACTTCCACCACTTGCTGTTCGGAAAGCCAGACGCAAGGGATGCAATGCACTTTTAAAAATTGACGATTCAGATGGTATGATCCCTGTTATAAGTACCCTAGGTGCTAGAGGGGATCGAATTGGCTGAAATGCAGATTAACTTGCTTAGATTTCTCAAAATGAAAACGGGATAGGAATGTTAATTCGTTATCATAAAAATAAATATGTAGGCTAGTATGTGAGACATGTTCAATTTCCAGTTGCGTAACATGCATCTTACACTAGCCACGAAAAGTTAACCAAGATCAATACACAAATAACTTTGCAATTACCTCATCAAAGTATGTAAGTTCACTAAGAAGCCCCGAAAGAAGATGCCTAAGCTTTTCGATCTTCTTCTGAGTTCCACCTCTCACATTTCTCACGTCTCTCATTATAGAACACAATTGTGCAGTCAATTCTGTTTGACGCTCCAAACTCTGCCATAACTTAAAACCATCTTCATCACCATTAGCACCAGCTCCCAACTGTGAAAATGAAAATCCAGTAAGCTGACTTCTTCGAAGCCAAGAAAAACGTAAGATGAACAAGATAAACCTTCATGTTAATTGGTATGGTTGCAAAATTTCCTTGGAGAAACAGCAGTAGCCATGCGTTACTCACAAAACTGAACATTCATTATGATACAAGATTTTCTCTCTAACTCGACTACTCCACAACAACCAATATGTCTGAGCACGAAAAGAAATATTATTTCCTGAGGAGTTTATTAGAAGATAATCACCGTTGAATTGTACTAGCTAGAGCTTATATTTATCATAAATAAAAGGGACGGTAATAGATATGTTTTATCAGCAAATTTTCAAGTAGATGGCACTTAAAGGGTTTCAATATCCCGAAACCATACATTGGCATGCTTTATTAGGACTGGATAGAACTGGGCATCATCAAGAAAAAAGAAGATGCTAAATTCTGTTTATTATACAGCCAAGTCCTATATTGTTCCAAACATTCACTTAAAAGAACCACGCTAATATATATGCATACTGGACAGTCTTGCGTTATAATCTAAGGTGTTCAGACTTATCAAACAAGTATATGTCGAGCTGGACAAAACTCTCGAACCGGACCCGAACGAACCGTTCATCTTAAGTTAAATATCAGAATGGGTGTCTGAATCAAGAACCAACGAGTTTAGTTCTGTTCTTGATTATAGACCAAGAACCGAATTTAACTGATTTTTTTATCTTAAATAAGCTAAATTATTTTTTTCTAAATAAATTTGCTAACTAATTAATTTAGCCAAACTCAAAATATGATTTTTACTATTTCTAATTTTCAGCTCAATCCCAATTTAATCAAATTGACCTAAATTTTACTTAAATCTCTTATTCTACAGTAGTGCCGTTATTGCCGTTATGGAGAAATTGAATTGGAAGCTCGGCTACATCTCTCTTCATTATTGTGAGCTCGCTATCTTTCTCTTCCTGTGATTTTATCAGTCAAATCTATGATTCTAACTCAATAAAGAGAGGCGCAAAGATATCACAAGATTGCACTAAGTTACTTTGTAAGAAATAAAATTGAAGATGTCATTAGTTGAATTAATGTAAGTGTTGTTGTAAATATTAAAAAATTTAATTATTATATGGAACATGGGAACCGAACCGAACCCGAAAGGTTCCATAATTAAATTTGGACCCGACGATTCCACTTACTAAATACCCGATAATTCTTGGACCATGTCTAGCCCTAAACATGTGAATGCATAAGCAGCAAATTAAGAAAGAAAATCCCCAACCTTCAGCATACTTTCTTGCAGAATCTCATAGGTACAATAAAATCGTCTTGCATATGCAGGATCATGAAGTTCCACTGTAACGTACCACCGGAGAAAGCTAGCCAACTCAATATTACGTAATGCTGCCAACAGAATGATTCTGGTCATACTCATAATGAGCTAAAAAACATTATAAACTTGGTTAAAAGAATTTGGTCTTTATCACAGGAAGCATACAGCGTTGCACGAGGAAATGACTTAGGCGAGATTTATCAGAACGTTCAAACCGAAGAGCTTGGACCAGCTGAAGTAGGTAGCACTGGAGCTCTTCATCATCAGCTCTTTCAAGAACAGTAACAGCATATGCACGGACCTGTAATGGAGGTGAGATTCAGAAACATTTGGTTGGCTTACTAATTTAATATATTGTTTTTGTTTAGAACATTCGGTCGAGTCCAACCAAAGAAAAATTTGACTGCATTACTACTAACAACAAAAGCATCTAAATCTACTGTAGCCTGCTTTAATGCAAATACCGATAACGAATTCCTCAGCTATTTGCTGAAAATAGAATCTAAATAGAACCATTAGAATGTGGATGAGAGAAGCACGCAGTAGCCAATATGTCTTGAATACTAACCTCTTCACTCTCAAAAACTGAAGATAGAAGCTCTAGTGCATCACAAACATCAATTGTCTCCCACTTGCTCATCAATTCTAATGCTTGCTTTGCTTCCTGAAAATAACACAAATTATAATAATTTTATTATTTACAAAAAGTGAAAGATGGAGGATGAAGAAAATGATGCAAGACATATGTATATATTATAGGAAAATTCAAAACATCGTATAAATGGAACCCATTAGGACTTCACCTGAACATCACTCCATTCAACACACCGTAGAAATTTTGTCAAAGCCCTCTTTTCAGACATTAATGAAAAACGAAATTTCCAGAGAAGTTGCTTCTCCTCTCCGCTCAAGGTCCTTGTTGGGGGGTATTTCAATATTCTTTGAATTGACCTAGAACATAAATAGGATTTCAGATTAGCTAGAACAAAAAATCCAATTAACATAAAGAAGTTGTGGTGCTGAATATTATGACCATTATTTAGGAATTTTTTTATAAAAAAAACGAATGGAGCTTTATAAACACCAATCTGCACCTTCCAGCCTTCTAAGGCTCTTCTTTCCCTCCACATCACCCACATAAGAAAGTATGCGACAACCTTCTTTGCCAACTGGGAGCAGCTCTTGTCAGTCATTAATTTAGGTAGTACTTCTTGAATTAGGTACATGATAAAGTTTAAGACAGAATTTGCATATGTATGCATCGGAAACAATTAGCAAATCAGATCCTACTCAACACAGAAAGTATCCAGTTGGTTTACTTGAGAACTTCACTCACACTGAAGAAGTAAACAATCAGCACAACATCTAAACAATTTAACCCTTAGTCCAAATAATTTTAAGGATTCCTTGAATAGCTACTAAGTCCTGTCTAGCATAGCGATACATTCAATGAAATCAAATCTTTTACCACATCAGATTATGTTAATTTTGGTCTACCTCCCTTTATATCATTTCCTTAGCCAAACGTGTTAATAGTAACATGATAAGATCCTGCTCTGAATTCTCACTTCTTCCCATGTAGACACACACGAAGATATGGCAACCAAACAAGAGTAATCAACTGGGAATTTCTAACATATTGTTGTGAGACGGTGATGAATAGAAAAATGAGAATTACAGCCTTGCAGTTAGACTACTTTACGTGAAAAAAAGATAATGACTGAAAAGGAAATGACATTGGGGCGTTCGAGAGACCCAATACTCTCCACTAATCCTTCCTCAAATTTTTGCCTGCCTATAGGGCTATCTCTACCTAGATTTATAGCATACTTCTAACAGATTTTCCTAATTAATTTCCCCTCTAACAGACTTTAGTTTTTCACCCACTTGCAGGTTATTCCTCTTCTGGGTCCTTCTAGAATGAGTGAGATGGATTGTAGCCTATCAATACCCGCCGCCCTAAAATCCACCTTGTCCTCAAGGTGAGAACAAGGGAATTGCTGCCTGATCGTTTCAAATGGTTCCCAGGAAGCCTTAAAGTCCAGCAATCCTTCCATTTGATCAACGTCCTTCCCACGAATGCAAGTTTATCATTTGCATCAGAATATTTCTGAAAATCATCTATGTTGTGCCCGACGTTCCAGGATAGATCACACTGTCCAACTCAAAGGAATGAGGGTTACTGCAGGATCTAAAGTGTTAAAAGCTGATGATTCAGGAAAAAGGCATCTATGCAAAGCCGATTGTGGTAAGGAGAAGTATGCATGGTCATCGGTTCCTGGCATGATGTCCAAAGCTATGCCTGCAGCAATCTGGGTCAAAATGATATCAAGCTCTTTTATTGGTTCTGATAATGTGGACAGATCCTTTGAACTCAAATTCTGGCCATTGAGAATTGTGCAGGGATACTCAACAAGTTGTTCCACGACAGGATATTGCAGCCCTTTATTTTACGGTGATGCCCAATGGCATTCTTCTCCCTCCATCGATGGTATAATCGTTTCCCAGATTGGCATAACTAGGACTTAAAATTGGAGTGATCCGATGCTTTTTAGGAATGTATATAATCATTTCCCAGATTGCAGAAGATTGACATAGCTGGCTTGATTGAAATTATGCAATACTCCTCTTGTGGGCCAGCTCCATAATTTGGCCCAGACCCTTAGTCTTATGCATTCTGACTTCATCTTCCGCCATAACCAACGATTTCTTCTCCAGTACTTCGTCTGGTATCGCTGGCAATGGCGTTGGTAAGATTTCAATTACTCTTCGGTATTCTATGACAGTGGGTTGCTCTCGTCAATTACGGCTGACTGTATTTGCCTCGATTCCATCAAAATTGGGAGGAATTTCCGTAATGAGTCTAGGTTCAAGTGAGTTCTCAGCGTTCCCTTTTTCCTTTCTCTTTCCTGCCTGTCCAATTTCTTCATCATTAAATCAATTCTCTTCATCATTTCTGTCATGGCCCTCGGAAATTCAGATAATGAGTGAAAAGGAAAAGATATTTGGGTGTTCGAGAGACCCAATACTCTCCACTAGATCCTTCCTCAAAATTCTGCCTGCCTATAGGGCTATCTCTACTTATATTTATAGTGTACTTCTAACAGATTTTCCTGACTAATTTCCAGACTTTAGTTTTCTACCCACTTGCAGTCTATTCCTCTTCTGGGTCCTTCCAGAATGAGTGAGGTGGATTGGAGGCTTGGAGCCTATCATAACTCTTGTAAATGAGAGCTTCTTCAGATCCATAAAAACGAATCCCTATTATAGTAATTGTTATTTCAGTGTTTATCTTCAATCACTATCACCTTCAATTGTTGGTCTCTGCTCTAATTTCTTATTTTATCCATTCTAGATATAGCCACAAATCTATCTTAAGATCCTCATTTCTGTTACATTTCTCTCGTGAACGTTATGCCCTCCAATGATTATATAGCCAATATAATAATTATTTCGCATTTTTTTTAGTTGGAAAATAACTTCTCATTGCATAAAATCCTAAACGAGTTCGTTAGAATTCACGTTTTCTGTATATTACATCCAATCCAAGTCTCTCTTTTGAATTAATGATCAAACTTAAATGAATAAAACAGTAACTATTTGGGCAAACATGATATTTTTTGTGCGTCTACCTGTGAAGCACGAACACCTCTAAGGTGGATTTTCAGTGTGCAACTAGTATTTGATGCCTTGGATGTTCATCGATATAGAGCAACACGTCATGTGAAGTTTTCTCTTTTTGTATATATTTTAAATTTTCGACAAGTCAAGGAATCTAAATTTTGGAATATAAATTGAATAATGTTATCTATCTAGTTTGCTGATCATTAGCAATCTAGATATGTCATCTTAGGTGGCATTAATCAATATGTCTTAAATATAAAGATATGGATCCCATTAAAATGCCATATCAATTAATATCACCTACTGCTCATGATCAGTAGTCCAGATAGGTAGATAGCATTACTCATCTAAATTAGGAAAGTTTTAGCTTTTAAACAGTTTTGTATAAAGGTCAAAAATCACAAGAGAAAAAGTTATATAAACTTATACCAATTGTTTTATATCAACTTGCATTTTTTCTCTCGTCACTATAACTAAGTAATGACTTGAAGTTTCTTTAGTATATAACAAATAGTAAGTCGCCTTATCCGAAAAGTTTCACCATAAAAATTTACAGCTACAGCTCAAAAGACGTATTAGTTTTATTGATATTTATATCAAAATTCAAATGTACTAAGTATAAATAATTTTAATGAACATGTTCTTGTCATCTCTGTGTCTTACTGTTTTGAAATGTTATGGGTCAGCATGTGCGTGTTACTTGCCTATATTAATGGCTCGTAGCCCTCCATTATTATTTTTTTTTCAGACTATGACTATGACAATATTATTGTATTTTAGATTTATTCTATCTTTAGATACAACTGAGCTCTTTTAAAGATCTACATTACCATTCATCCCCACTAATCTTAGCAACTACAAGTCTATAACCAAGTCAGCATCAAAAAACGTACATCAAATGAACTTATCTCATGACTAAAGTAAAAGGCTTAAGACTCAGACAGAACCTTGAAACAAGCATATGCCTACTTTCACTAAATTTCACTCCCATGACTAGTTCCTTACATATGTCCTTGATATTATTTGAATACTGACAAGAAATACCATATTTCTCTCCATCGTGTGTTCATCTAATAGATACCACATTTCCACAACAAAAGTAAACTTAGAACAGTGTTAAAACAAAAGCTTACTTCCTTTCCGTGGAGCTTGGTTTCAGGTCTCTGTCAATGATGCCCCGAGTTAAACTCCTAGCCAGCTTTAGTTGCTTGTGCTCAGAGGGGTTTATCTTTCCCACTTCAGGATCCCAAACTGTGACCAGTTCATTCGTGGAAGCTATAGGAGATGGTATTAGAAAATTTGCTCCTGATTCCTACATATCAAGTGATGCTAAGTTTCAATTCTTTAAGTACCAAATCTATAAATTGGAAAAAGAAAAATATGATTCCTATTTCAATAGGAGAAATTTCAGTTACCAATTCAAGATAAGATATTGCGCATAATGCAAAAAGAAGTTTTATGATATAGGTGAAAATTATGACTGAGAACATCCAACAGATATCAATGATAGATGCATAAAACTATGAGTCAGTTGTATTATACTTGCTAAAGCAAATTGGTATTAAGATCTCCTTTATACTTCAATGAAATCAAACTTGCACATACTTTGAGAAGGAACATTATACTCACTGCATTTAACTTTAGCAAACTTCATAAAGCCATGACCTTTTAAACTCAATATTGTCATTTCTAGTGGTTGTGTCGTCATATATGTTTCACCTCAAACTTACACAAACTACCTTCAGAAAGGAGGCTAAAGGTGGTCAACGATACAATGTTAAGCAACATCATAATACATCTAATCTACACAAACGCTAAAAGCAAGTGCTTCATTATAGAGAAACTAAAACTTAACACCTCAGCACCTCACTTGCTTTACCCCATATCTATATAAAAGTAACCCATAAATCTATCTATGAGGACGATGCTAACTAAGTTTTTGCTAAAAACAAAATTCATAAGAAAAAGATTGTTACATAAGAACAATTTGATGCACCCTTTGAATGTCAATAACAAGAGGAAGACAATAATATTGTGTCAATTATTATAATGTGTGTACTGTGAGCATCATCGACATGTTTCATGAGCAAGCGAATAACTCTAGTCTGAAATTTGTAAGAAAAACAAATAGACACAATGAAATCACCAATTTCACTTTTGAAGGATTAAAATACAAAGAAAAAAAAAAAAATGTGGTTCTCACAACTTGCTGAAGCAGTATACTGATATATTCTCTTCTGATTGAATTCAGCAATCAAACACTAGTTTTGATAAGGCATGAAGTAGATACTATACACAAACTCTCTGGAGCCTATATATTTTTAGTGTGTCAAGAAGTTACAAAATAATACAGACACGTAGGGGAGTACCTGGAACACCACTCGATGTTCAAAACTGCAGAAATCAACAACAGTATATATATGAGAACTTCCATTTTTTATACTTTCACGTTCTTTGATTTTCTCCATAGCTTTGAATGCAAGACGATCCAGCCAATCAATTCTTTGAATCTGCCCCCTCTCATACTTATTTTGTAGCTTTTCCAGACGTTCCAACTCCCCGCGCTCTTCCTTTGGAACCTATCACAAACCACCAGTATGCAATCAAATCTTTTAGTTACTATATCTTTGCTGCATATGTTTGAAGCATTTGAATTGGAATTGTCAAAATCGATTTTGATCCCATTCCTAATCCCAATTTCATGCTCCATATGTAGCATGAGTACAGTGGGATATCTTTTTGAGTGTACATAGTTCATTCCATGGAAATTTCTAACAAAATCAAACCTTCCCGGGAGTGGTTGTATTGATAGAACCATCCGCTTCTTTCCCTGACCAAAGTCTAAGCTTGTGCTTACCGGTCTTGAGCTGTTTTTTCATGTTAAACAGATGAATGGTTGCCCCACCAACCACTCCATCACTTTTACCACAAGAAACATCATATACCTACATTCGCACATCATCAACATAAAACAGAAATTCTTTATGAAGTTACATGAATAAATAAAACAAACAAAAATCGTGTTCTCATAATTTCAATACAGCATTTACAAGCAGATTATTTTATAAAAATAATATGCAGATTCCAAAATATGATGGATGGCTTACAGTGACAGCGAGTTGTGAATTTGCGGTCAAATCGCGATATTTAGTACTTAACGTAATTAGTTCGTTCCAACAATATGATGGACCCGAAGATTCCAGCCTGCATCACGAGATTTTTATAAAATATTAATCAAAAAACCAGAAAATATTTTTAAAAAACACAAGCGAAATAAATAAAAAAAATCAATTAATAATATGAAAACTCAACCTTGTTCTCATGGGAAGACCAAACGGTGCACCATCAATGTACAACAAGCACTCAACGTACAACTCCGGTCTCCTCTCCTCTGAAGTAGAATCAACGTCATCTGAATAATTCAAGCATAAATATTGTAATTGACATTCCTGAAAATTAGGAGGCTTGGGCGGTGGTAATTTGCCATGATAAATAATAAACTCCAACACAAGAAGAATAAATAATTGAATTTTTTTTTTCCAATTACCTGAATTAGGAGGCTTGGGCGGTGGTAATTTGCCTTCTAATCTTTCGATTCTGAAAGTGACGGGGAGATTGATGTCGCATGATAAGAAGAATCGAAATTCGTTTCCACTCATTCTGGCTTACGATTATTTTCGAAAATAAGTAATTTTTTATTTCTATATGAAATTCAGAAATTGAGCAATGGAAAATTTGTTGCTTGAACTTGCACGATTGCAGTTCCCCTTATGGAGAATTCTACTGGGTTTTGTCCAGTTAATTATTTACAGGTGGAGAGATCCAAGCAATGGTGGAAAAAAAGAAATAAAACCGAAATCAAAGACTTCGGGTGGCGCCGGTGACTCAAAAAGATCGGCAGACTCACAGTGACTGGCAAATTTCGATTTCTCTCGAGTAGCGGATGGGGATTGGGGATGAACTATGGGAAAAAATTAAAAATAAGGTATTTCAAGTTTGCAATTCAAAAATCAGGTTTATAGTTTAAAAATTCAAAAATCAG
>CAIGRF010138906.1:22331-51670 GCA_903798235.1 Fraxinus ornus
GAGGGTAGAGAAGGTGAGGAAGAGGGTAGAGAGGGAGGTGAGGTGAGAGTGATTTTTTATTTTTAGGGTTTGTGGGTAAAATTTGTATATATAATATTAAATATTTAAAATATAAATACCTGATTTTTGATTAAAAAACTTTAATACCTGATTTTTAATTTTGAAACTTTAAATACCTGGTGGGATGTAATTTCCTCGATGAACTATGTCCGTTTGTCGCGAGAGATTTCGAGGGATTGCAACTATTTGGGCCTTTTTGTGTAAATGAATTAAGAAGTGGTTTAGGCCATTTGTGTAAAATAATGGGAAAATTAGGCCCACTCCCCCTAAGAAATTTGAATAATACTTTTAGAACTAATTAAAACATTTAATCACGTAATTAGTATTCAAAAACCAGAGCCCCAAATCAAAACCTCGATTCCTGAAAACTCTCAAACCATCGAGAGCAAAGCTTATTACTGTCTACTCCCAAACTTTTTATATGCTTCAAATGAAACATCTCGGGTGCTGGTCGTGAGCCAGAGCAAGCCCGCTTCCCTTATTTCCTAAGTCTATGATGCCGGCCACCGCTATTTCGACGAGAATTACGTCCAAGAGAAAGCCCCTCAGGTTCCCATCATAACCATAGACAATTTAATGTATCTTGCAGCTGAATATTCTGACTGGATTTTGATTTTTCCATGGGCTTCTTATGGTCTAAAGTGAATCGAAGATTTTGCTAGGAGAAAGTGAAGGGATCATGTAGAGTTTTTTTTGGATTTGGAGTAAAAAGTTTAACAGTGCAAGATTGATTTACAAATGGGAGTCGTTAGAGTGAAGAGAGAGCCATGTTGATTATACAATCAAGTGCATTGGCTTCTTTAAAGGATATTTTGTGTCTAGCTAATGTTCAAATAACATTTACATAACAGTAAAGTTTTCTTACAATATCAGAATCTCTTTTGGTTCTTTTTCTTTCTCATAAACCTTTTTCCATGTATGAAGATGATGTGCATTGAGTTGGTTGCTAATTGTTACCTGCGCAAGGTAGTGTTATTTATTGATTGTCTAAAATTTGGAGATATTGCTCTAATCAATTGCAACTGCCGCCAGATGAAATTGAGTGGCATTGAACTGATTGTTCTCTTGATGGCTTATTCTTACCAAATAGATCCTTTTTGGATTTGAGTATGAAGAAGTGAACTTTACTATCTTGTGTTTTGAGATGGGTTTTGAAGAGTTAGTGGTATTAGTTCTTGTATATTGAGCTTCAATACAACTTATATGATGATTTCGTAGGAATGTTTTTATTTATTTTGTATTTAAATGTGGACTTGATTATCACTATATAATTGATTTTATTTTGTTTTTTATTGGAAAAGTTAACTCTACTCTTTATAGTTGCATAGTTTTCTCTTTTTGAAGGTGTCGTTTTTCTTTAAGGACACGTGTTCAATGATCGAGTTGAAATTTTATTGAGCAGAATAACTATAATATTGGTATGTAAGAATAGATTTCTCAATGACTTTCTTCCATCCAAGATTGGTAGAACCGTAGAGGTTGGAAGTGGATTTAGGTGGTGGTGGACTGGTGGTAGATGATAGGGCGTAGATCAGTTAAGTAATGCAGATTGATGGTGGTGAATACATGATTGTGTAAAGGTTCATGAGTTTTGTTGCTTTTTTTAATTTACATAAATTTTTTAGCGTCACTTTTTGAATAGTGTATCATTCCTTTGGTCATTTTTTGTCACTTTTTTTCATTTACGTAATTTTATTTAACATTTGTCACTTTTTTGAGTGTTTTTTTTTGTCACTTTTTTGAATAGTGTATCATTTTTTTTGATCTTTTTTGAGTAACAAATATTACTTTTTAATAAAGTGACATTGTGTATCATTTTTTAATAAAAAAGTGACACCTAACTTTAATAAAAGTGACAAAGTGACATTGTATTTCAATTCACTTTTTAATGAAAGTGATATTATATGTCATTTTTTTTTTATTAAAAAGTTATATTAAAAGTGACATTACACTTCCTTTACAATATATAAAAGAGGAGGATGATTGCCCCCAGGGCAAATCTTCCAGTGGCAAAGGGGAGGGCGGTTAGGGCTCAGCGTGGTAGTGTGCAGAGTTCGATTCCCCGCAAGGTGGAATTGGTTTTGTTGCAAGCGGGAGTTACCATAGGGTTAATAGCACATGCCTATCCATAAGCTCTCCACCCTGGCTCCTGGGAGGCACATCCTGCGATTTACCTCCTCCACGATGGTCCAGGGCAGGGTCGATGGGGGCGCTCAAGATTGGGGTTCAACCTTTTTTTTTTTTTTTTAAAAGAGGAGGATGATTTCACTATTCCTAAGCCGCCATATAAGCCAAGCCAACGAGCCATTCTCGAGACAATATCCTACATAGTGAGTTTGGATTTACTGTAGCTAAGCCGTTTGGCCATCTAAAGCCGAGTCAGTTGAGTGAGCTGCGGTAGCCAAGCCATTTTCACGATTTTTTATTACTTTCTCCATATTTATACGTAAACGGCCATGCTCTTCACGTACATCCTTTCTTCTCTCACCATTTCTCTCACTCTCCCATTTCATTTTCTCCCTGTACAGTGACCAAAACCCTAAACTCCCTTCTTCGCCTCTTTGTTTTTTTTTTTTTAGCTTCGGTTCTGTCTCTCGATGGTTTGGACAGCGGATTTCTTCTTGGTTATTGCATCGATTTCTTCTTCTTCTGTAGAGATCTGACGCATTTGTGAGTATAGTTGTTATTTGCATCGACTTCTTCTTTTGTATTTGTTTTGTTGAGTTTTGTGCCCTATTTCTCCATTTCTGAAATCAATGGAAGTTTTCTTTCTCAATCGCCTCTACCGTAGAGATTTCTTCCTCTTCTTTCGCCGTTTGACGCCGCTGCCGCACTGCCCGAAATCCGACGAAGTGTGCGCTCACCTCTCCAAGCCCTGGGTCAAGTCCAATTTGGTCCTGAAAAACATATATCTCTGAGTTTGTTTATAAATATTTGCAAAGAATTCCTTGTTGATTGTTTGGAATTTTTTTCATTATCTGAATATATTAAATTGATGGCAATTTTTCTCTTTCTTGGATGGTTCATTTAACAGTTGATTTTCGAATGGATGTGATTCCCTTTTGAATACTCTATTTCTGTTAAAATTTAGGTTCTATGGTTTGCAAAAGAAAATGTATTTTGTTGTTATTAAAGATTAGAGTTCGAGTTTAGTGTACTGGCTGATAATCTGTTCGGTTTGTGTACAGGGTACAAGCAATCGATAGGACATTTGGGAATCTGGAAAGACTACGGTTTCATTTCAGATTTTTGTTCTTAATCTTGACCTCTACTTTTGTTATTACTGAATTGATTATTTGTCATTTTTAATAGTGGATCGGGGTCTTGAAAATGATCTGAACAAGATATTGAGATGGGCACCCATTATCCCAGGAGTAGCTCTGATTTGGGAATGGAAGGTTTTAATAAGCAGGTATGTACCTGTTATACTTTCTTTTAACATATAGCGTTTCATGATTCATGTTTTGCGATTCATTTTAACACTTTTATTCCTCATTCTTGTAGATACGAGAGATTGAGAAACAGGTCGATAAACTGTTTGGTTTACTTACAAAACTTAAGGTATCAACAATGCTCATAACAATACTTTTCGCTCAGTGATGAATGAAGATAATTAGATGCTATTTGCATGTTATACTGAGGATTGTCACTGTTTTTGATAGCTATTAGAGTAGACGTGTGGTTTCTCCTGTCATCTTCGTCTATGTTGTTCCATGTTGAAGGCCCATATATATATAGTTGAAGACTTGAGATTTTGGCACTAGATGCATTTTTTTAGCAGAATGTTGGGCAAATAAGATGTGAAAGTTACGTTCAGCAGAAATAATTCTCACCTAATCAACCCAACCAAATTGATTCAATAATTTAAGCAGAACATGAAAAAGTTAATCATGTGCAGTGAATTATCTATTTCACTTCATTCACGAATCATTATAAAACAGTTTTCATGCTTCAATGTACAAATGCAATTCTCTAAATGAAGTGCTTTTTTTTGTTGCTAAAACATAGTTGGTCTGGGGTAGCTTTTGCTTTTCTACAAAATGTAAGTCCAGTCAGACATGATATGTCATTTAGTACGTAATGTTGAATAATACATAGTCACGTCATTTTCGTCTAAAGATGTGAGATATATGTGAAAGCAGGGAAAATATAAGTCGAAATGCATTTTTATAAGATTTGTTGTAGTGTTCATTCTGTCCTAAAGTGAAGTTTGTACTGGCTTATTACACTTTTGCAGCAGTGGGACATTATAACAAGCACATAATGGGCATGTTTGGAAAGAACCAAGTGGGGCATAATGTTCCATCCAAACGACACGAAAGGATGATAAATAAAAGGAATTAATAATACTTATTCAAATCAATGACATAGTTTTCCACACATCACACAATGTCATCAAGGAATGCACAACTAGCATAATTCTGCTTGGAATGATATTTCATTGCAGTCCTTGGGCATGCATATCATGTTTATTTTATTTCGATTTCATCATTGATTGCCATTCACTATGGTATTGAATATGATATTTATGAGATTTTTTGTTATTTTTTTCCTTCTTTCACAATATCGAACCAAAAATACCTAAGGTCTGTTCTTTTGATGATACGCTTTATTTTCATTTTTTTGTTCGATCTTTGTAGATGCCAAGTTCAAGATACGTAAAGTTATGTTTAGGGGGTGGTTAGGGTTTAGGGTGTTATGTATATGTTTTTTTGATTTTTTCATCCGTGGTGTTGAATATGAAATTTTTTGTTGAACCTACGATTTCTGTTTAAATATATTCAATCTTTTGGTGTTTAGTTTTAGATCTTCCACTTTTTGCTATGTTTTTATGAGATCGAACAAAAAATACCTAAACTAAGTTCATTTCATATTTTTGTTTTGTTTTTGCGGTTAATTTATTACTTTTATCTTTGATTTGAGTTGTGTGAAACTCTTACAGTAGGATGGACATTTTTTTTGGTTTTTCTTAGGAGATCGACCAAAAAATGCCTAAACTATGTTTATATTTCATATTATTGAGAGGTCGTTGTAACTTGGAGTTTTGAAGAAAGGTTTGACAAAAGTTAAAGAATGTAATAAGCCACTGATGTTGTATAAATTGTGGAATGTGACAAAGTAATAGACATGGTTTAGTTGATTATTATAAAACTGGAATCATTTTTACTATTGGTCAGTTTTTTACGTTACCCTTAGAGGATGAAAGAATAAGGTGAGAAATGGTTTCGGAACTTGTAAATTAGTTTTTGTTGTGTTGTTTATGATGGATTCAATATGCCATTGTGTTAATTATATGAGTTACATAAGTTTAGTTGAAGTATGTGCTTTTGTATTGAAGAATGCTTTTACGTGTGGAACTTTTCGATTTTCAGCCTTAAGTTTACTCCATCTGTACCTAAAATATTTTCATTTCATGCTTTTGTTGTGTGTTTTGGGTTCTAATTTATTAGTTGTATTTTTTTTCCAAGTTGTGTGAAACTCTTGCAGCAGAACATAACGTTAGCAACAAAATTTAGGAATGCTGACCACAGGTACCTCAATTTCATATTTGATTTGTTTGAAAGTTACTTTTTTAAAAATAATTGGTGATGTTTGCATATTTGTTTTTTAGTTTTAGATTATAATGTCGTTGTATGTTTGAACTAAACTGTGTCCTCATTATTTTAATTTATGTATTGTTCAATTATATATATTTTTTTTATTTCTTGCAACGAGTCCTTCATTGAGTCCATTGAGGTTCATTTAATAAACACTGAACATCGATTCATTTGAAAGGGTTTATGTATGAGCATGTTTGTCACTGATGTAATTTGTGGGTTTCTTTATGTATGGCTCCGACATGTAAATACCCAAAAAAATATTGGGTCGTGTTTGTCCAAGCATAAATAATATGTTTTTTTAATAGTGGAGTTTTAGATATGTATGCATCATGATGTGGGATTTTGTAGCTAATACTCCTTCAAATACTTTTTTCCATATACATAAATGTAATCCAAAGCAAAATATGTTGTTCATTTTATTATTTTCTAATTGATGTGGGTTCTTGTAGCCTATGTTGATTGATACAGATTTGGGTGATTCTAAAGTTGATATGTTTTTTTTGTAACTGATATCAATGGATGTGCATAATGATTTTCAGCATATGGGCTGAAGAAGTAAGTTGAGGTGGAAATTGCAGAAGAGAGATGGTAGAGTGGTAGTGAGGTGATGCTACTGCTGTAGCTAAAGAGGCAAGGACCTTATCTCCGTGCACTACATAGACACCACGAAGACCAACTTTAGCCCCATTTCATACAATTCGACCACCATTAATTTACTTGTGATATGTATATTTTGTAGGGCTTTGCTACATGTACGACACTCCCTCCAATAGGGGGATGCCGAGTGTCCATTATGGATACTCTTATGTACCCCCCTATGTACCACTATCATTTTCCTATTATGTAACCCCAGTTGATTGACTTATGTGTATGGCTTGTATTTATGACTAGAGTTTATGGATCTAGGTTTTAATTTTGTTTTCAAGATTTTTTATTGGCTAGGGAGAAGGAGGAATTTAAGTGGTGTTGTTTGTGGGTGTAAGGATGTCGACACCGGCGAGGAAGCGATTGATGAGAGATTTCAAGCGGTTGCAGTAGGATCCTTCGGCTGGCATCAGTGGCACACTTTTTGATAATAACATTATGCTATGGAATGCTCTTATATTTGGGTATGTGCCTGCAGTTTTTTATTTTATTTTTTATTTTGATTGCCACTGGTGATGGACTGATGGTTGAAGTTTTGATTTTTACTGGTTGCCTTTTTTTTTTATAAATTGCAGCCCAGATGACACTCCTTGGGATGAAGGTGAGAATATTCTTGCACAAGAACATACATTTTTGCGATCGTTAATTCTTGAATTTCTGAACCTTATAAACCTAATATTTATGCATGTTCTATTGCAGCAATTTTTGAAAGAGATATTGAATAAGGTCTGAGTAGTAAGAGGAACCAACTAAGGAACTTATCACTTTTTGATTCCCCTAGGTGATACATTTCTGGATCAATCTTTATTTTTATGATATGTATATTTTCTGTTTGCTTAAATTTTTTCAGTGACGTGCCATGGGATTTTTGAAAATGGTACCACGATGCCGAATCAAACGGTACTTTCTCTTTGTCATTACTGCTAGAAGATTATGATTTCTGTTGCCTTTGGAATTTGGACAAGGAAATTGTACATATCCCATTTTTTGTCATGTCTTTTGCAACTTCAGATTTATAGGATTTAATGAGGAATGGTTACTCAAGTAATACATTCACAAAACTATTGTGACTGCATTTTGACTTTAACACAGTAACCTTGTATATCTCGATGATTACTTAAGGGGATATATATAGAGTTCATAAGAAGATAAATCAAATGGTGAATGCTTCCATGAGAGTCAAGACACCCTAAATCAACCCAACAACTCTAAATGAAAAAAAAAAAAGGAAAAAAAACTAATATAGAAACTAAAGAAAAACATTTTAATGCATCCCTCTTTTGGGCTTGGGAGATTTTCTGCATTGTCATTTGATAATGTTCATTTACTTGACTTGTAAGTTGGTGGAAAACAAATTTAAGTAAGAACGAGTTAGTTGCAAATAAAAGGTATATTGGCCATGCACGTTACAAAATATAGTGTTGCTTTGATAGATTGGGCAATGATTTTTAGCAATCTTGTTTCCATGAATCCTTGTGGTCAAATGATTTTTCTTGTGCATCTATATTTTCGTTATTGATTATCTATTTTTCTTTACACCTTTGCAGCAATTTAAAAATCTTGTTTATGGAAGAGAGTACAATGGATGAGAATGATTGGGAATGGCTGCACGAGCTTCCTTTGAACAATACAGTTCTTAAAAATGTGAACTTCTACATGACAGATCTTGCCAAAGTGCGATTGCAGATCTTGAACTAATGGCCAAAATTTGTCCCTCTTTGGCCTCAGTGAAGATCAGTGACTGATATATATCAAATCTGATCAGTTTCTTTAAAACTGCTAACGCAATAGAAGATTTTGGTGGGGGTTCTTTTAATGAGTTACCTGAACAGATTGGTGAGGGTGTCTTTAATAAGTTATTAGGTAGGTATTTTGCTGTATCGTTTTTCCCAAGATTATGCTGTATTGTCTCCATTTTCTTTTCCCTTGACAGGACATTGATGTTTGCTTTCATGTTCCCCTATTATTACCATTGAATTTTCAGTTTTTAGCTATTTGGCATTTTGAATGGTGTAATTTAAAGATGCCTTACTTGAAACAATTTCATGTTATTTTTGCTATTTTTCAATTCTAGAATTACAAAAATTTTAACGGTTATCGTGCAACGCACGATCCACACTAGTCTTATTAAAAAGTGATACAATGTCACTTTTATTAAAAAGTGATATAATTCACCCAAAAACTGATAGAAGTTTTGTCACTTTTTTTAGTGTTGTCATTTTTTTGAGTTTTTATCATTTTTTAATTGCTGTCATTTTATTAAATTGATTCAAAAGTCTTGAATAGTATTTTATCACTTTTTTTTTTTTAATTTCTGTCACTTTATTATACTGATTCTAAGGTTTTGATTAGTGTTTTGTCACTTTTTGAATGTTTGCCACTTTTTGAAATTTTTGTACCTTTTTATAATGGTTGTCACTTTTTAAAAATTTTGTCACTTTTTTTAGTAACTAACATAACTTTTTAATATAAGTGAGATTGTTTGTCGTTTTTTAATAAAAAAGTAATACTTAACTTTAAAAAGCGACCTAAAAGTGACACAATATTTTTTACTTCTAAAATACTTTTCATAGGATTTTTCAAAAGTCCCTTAATTTTAAGGATATTTTTGTAAGTTGTCCTAATAGAATTGGAGTTGGGCTATATATATACTAGTCTATTTTATATCTATACTTTGTTGTTTAGTAATAGAGATGTGTATAGAATTGTCTCAGTATTCATTAACATCAAAACAAATTAATAATGTTACATAGTTGAACTGAAAAATTATTAAATATTTTTTCATAATTTATTTATTTGTTTATTGTTGTTGTTATACAAATGGTTTACCACTTCGAAGCGGTATCTAATCTCTGCGCACGCGGAGACATGCTCTGTGTAGTGTTTCCTCACTGCGCGGAGCATGTCTTCGCGCAGCGCGAAGCCAGCTCTCTCCGCGCGCGTGGAGATCAGCGCGACGGTGGTGGCGTCTTTTAGACTTCAGTGATGCTTGGCAAATGAATTGTAAATTGGCAAATGAAGTGTAAAGGCTTTTGTAGTTATAATTCACACACCTATCATTATTTATAGTTTAATTTAAAATTTGTCAAATATCCAAAATAATTTTACATTAATTATAAAACACACAACCTTTTTCCTTTTGATTTTAAATATAAAAAAACGGTGCTTCCTAGGTATCTTTAATGAAGTAGAATTGATGAATATTATTAATGAAGTAGAATTGATGAGTAAATAATGTGCAGGTGGTAGGTAAAACACGGATTTAAGAAGAATATTTTTATTGATAATTGTTGACGTTAAAAAATATATAAACAAAATCCAAGCCAACTTAAGAAATGGGTACGAATTCCGATGGATATTGATTGATGTGTTAATAGAGGTTTTTTCACAATAACAATCTTTTCCCTTCTAATTATAGGAGATATTTGAAATGCCAAAGAAATGTAAGAAGTTTGTATTTTTCCTTTTAGAATTCGTCCCCCTTTTCTTCCATTTCCTAGGCTTTATATCGGAGAAATCTGCATGCATGTAGTCCTCCTGTTTTATCAGTCATAATACCGAGCTGAGGAAGTATACATGTTGGCGCGATGGGATTGGTAGCCGAGCTCAAGCCTGTCAGTTGGTCATAAGTTACTAGTACAGGTGGTCCCCAGTAATTAATGCATTACTTAGGAAGAGAAGTTAAGACTTTTGATTGGAGGATAATGTTGGCACTGACGTGGGGTCTTTACACATGTATCTTCTTAATTGGTAACTTGTATATCCCATTAGTGATCCTCAATCATTATTACTATTCTTTCTCGAAAGACTACATAAGCTTCTTGAGTAAGCAACAAAGAACCGAGCTGAGCTTCACGCATCCGAGCTCGCATTATCATCTCTTTATTGGATATATTAAATTGAACTAAGTGACCTCGAAGGTCGGTGTTAACAGTTACGCCCCAGGTTAGGTCTTACTTAGGTAAGGGTCTGACCTTTTTCGAAATATTTTGGCGCAATTTCCAACTTTCGCAATTATTACCCTTCATAAATGTCAGAGACACATGTCACTTTATGGGCTGTAAAACACCTTCCTTCTTCCAGAAGCATTAATTACTGGTTGTCAATTGTTTAATCTTCATTCCAAAGGTTCAGATTTTGCCTTTTAACATTCTCCCTTTTTCAAATACCCTTTGCACTTTTCAATTCCTTCACTTTAGCATTTTATACTTCTCAGATTTTTTCTCCTTGAATTTTTTGGCTTTTCCCTATTTTTCCTGAGTGAGGTCGTCGTCCAGGTATTCTTTTTCTGATTAGAATACCTTTTCGTATTTATTTATTTCTTCACTTTGCTTATATGAGTTCAGACGAATCTTGTGTGCAGTCCTGGGGAAATCAACAGGAAGACATTGCACCATCTTCGTCCACCCAATCTTATAGCCCATCCTCTGCTAGTTCGGACTGCCAGGAAGATTTCACGCCATGTCATCATCCAGGTATTCCTTTACCATTTAGCATTTCTTTTCTTTTCTGCTTTGCTTTTCTTTTTATTTCACCTCGCTTGTATGAGTTCGGACGAATCTCAAACGCACTCCTGGGGAAATCAACAGGAAGAGTCTGCACCATCTTCGTCCATCCCATCATTTAGTTCTTCGTCTGCCAGTTCGGACTTACACCTGTTCCCATCACATCGTTTTATCCCTCACCTCCTCCTCCTATCTCTACATCAAATTCACATAGGAGTATGGAGCAGAGACGTAAGATGAGATAGGTGAGAGCACAAGAAGAGAGTAGTGATAGAGACCAAACTTAGGGGGCGAGTACTCTTAGGTTGATAATAACGACGGGTTCTTTAGCTACCATTAGGGCTAAATATAGCATCCCCCCTTCCGTAGAATTAGTTATCCCTTCTTCCTCCGACCGAGCTGACAGTCCGAGGCTTATTAGGTCGTTCTTTTCTTCTTGGGGAATAGCCACTACTCAACTGTGCCCAAATGGGTGGAGGACTTTAGTTGCAACCTTGGTTCTGTGGAAACAGTTAGGTCACCATGGACTAAAAGTATCCCAGTTTAGCTCTCTCTTTACCTTTAAGGAAGATGGGGAAAACACGGGTTGGTAGTATACTAGCGCTAGGCCCAGAACGGGAGGCCCACTAGTTTTAAATACTACTTTTTCAATTAAGGGATGGAATGAGGAATTTTTTTATGATTTGGGGGATGGGCAATTCCATCCCGACGAGGTGGATAGGGAAGATATAATCCCCACCCTTTACCATTCTCTTTGTAAGTGACAATTCCTACTACTTTCCAGCTACTTAACGATTTCATGATAAATCTGACTTTCTTCCCTTTCTATTTTCGTAGTTTGCCGACCTTGTCACTTGAGATCGACGATCCAAAGGCGAGCTGATTCGATCCGAGCTCTTTCCAACAGAAAAAGATCTTGCAAGTTCGTGATTTCGGACGACAATTTATTCCAGGCAGGGCTACTACGAGCTTTGCCTACGACCTCGTCGCCAAGCAGAACTACTACTTCATCTTCCACTCCTTCTCGTAAGTTAATATTTTCTCTATTCTTCTTGGTTCACTTTCAATTGCCAGACTCTTGAATTTTCTTTCTTGTATACGTTTTAGGCCAATAGTTAGACATGTTGAGCTTCCTGCTGCAGGGCGGCTAAGGCAGCTGAAGCTGAAAAAAAAAGGGAGGAAGTTACTACCAAAGAGCTGGACCAACCTAAGGAAGTTGAGACATAGCTTGAGGCGGAGCGGCCTTTAAAGAGACATCACTCATCTAAACTCCCACTTGCTCCTGCTCCTGTTTCACCTCTGAGCTCGCCCATAGCTTCGGTTATTCCGATTGTTACGCTGCTTTGTCCTCTAAATTCCAAGAGAAATGTCCTGATCTCCAGAGGCCAGATATTGAAGAGTTGGTTGGGTGCCAACTTAAGATATTTTTGGACTTTCTTCGAGCTCCCTCTCCAGCAAGGGAGTCAGTTGTTGTTTTTCCTCCTCCTCTCAGAGAATCTGCTGTCCTTATGATAAGGAGTTGGAACGATAAGGAGCAGAGCTTCCTGGCTAATATGCCAATTGGAGAGAACGTCCTTTCAGCTCAGCTGCATTGTCACCGAGTTGTTCTTTACATGTCTTCGGTGGCTGATAAGGTAAACATATTTTAATGTTTGAGCTTCGATAAGGGTTTCCTTTCACTTAAATGTTTTAATTCCATTTTTATTCCTCTCATGTCAAGGCCGAGCTCGATTATGTGCTAGAATTCAAGGTCAGAGCTGATAAGCTCTTTGCTGAAGTGGAAGCGGAGAGGTCGGCTTTTGCTGATGAGAGGCAGAATTATGAGGATCGCCTCAATAAGATGGGGGAAGAGCTCAATGTCAGCCTTACTACAGAGCATAAACTGATGGATGACAATAAAGTTCTGCAAATCTAGGGCGACAAGGCAAATGTCCGAGCTGAACTCGAGAAAAAACGGGTTGATGAGACAATAGATCAGGCGATGGCCATCAAAAAGGAAGCCGAATTGAAAGTCACCAATGCAGTGGAAGAGTGGAGGGCCTCCCCGACTTTTGATGTAATAGCTCAGGAGGCGTATGTCCTGGCTATGGGTGAGATCATCAAATTTTTCAACCAACAAAAGCCGGACTGGGGTACTACTTTTTTGGTGGACCCCAGAGGGAACAAGAGAAGGAGGTGGAACGACTTTTGAAGGCAGCCGAGGCCCAACAATCTTCAGCTGAGGGAAACAAATCTTCCCCAGATCCTTCTGCTTTATAGTTTTACTTATGTACTTTTGCTAAGTTTCCTTAGAAACTTTTTGTAATGTTTTTGTTTCGTGAATGAAAAACTTAAATTTCGCTTTTGCATCGAAACTTTCTTGTTTTTAGCAATCATTTAAAAGATAATTTTCGCGAACTAAACTTTGCCTAACCCAAGAATTTTTATATTACTCTCGGGCTTAGGTAAAGAAGTTGCACTAAGTGTTACAGCACTTACAACCTTAGTTCGGCCTGCTTCGTGAGTAAAGCTTTGGTAATTTCTTATAGGAATTGCACTAAGTGTTACAACACTTACAACCTTAGTTCTGTCTACTTTGTGAGCAGGGCTTTGGTAATTCCTTGTAGGAATTACACTAAGTGTTGCAACACTTACAACCTTAGTTCGGCCTATGAGCAGGGCTTTGGTAATTCCTTTTAGAGAATGCAATCTGGAAAACGCACTTTATTTATTTATGAACATCCACGCATTACAGCTGTCTATTGGTAGTATTTCTTAAGGTGTTCTGCATTCCAGGGGTGTAACAAAGGTCTTCCTTCCATGTCTTCTAATTCATAAGATCTTCTAGTAGTACTTTGCTTACTTTATAAGGTCTTCCTAATTGGGGCCTAAGGACCCAATATTCAGCTCTCTTGTAGCCAAAAAGACCTTTCTTAGAACGAGGTCTCCGACTTCGAATTCTCGTTTCCTCACCTTTTGATTGTAGTACCTTGCATTGCACTACTTGTACACTGCATTTCTGATTTCAGTCGCATTCCTTTTTTCTTCCATCAAATCTAGTTCTTCCAACAACACTTGCTCGTTTTTATCCTCATGATACGTCAAAATTCTTACTAAAGGGATTTCAACTTCAAGGGGGATAACAGCTTCCACTCTGAAGGCTAAGGAAAATGGAATTTTTCCGGTGCTATTTCTAGTAATGGTACGATAAGACCATATCACGCTGGGAAGCTCTTCTGCCCATCCTCCCTTAAGAGTATCAAGTTTAACTTTCAGTGTATGCCTGATAATATAATTGATAGCCTCGACTTGACCATTAGCTGAAGGTGATTTGGTGTAGAGAAGTACTTCTGTATTCCCAGCTCCTTGCAGAAGTTTGTAAAACGAGTGTTGTCAAACTGTTTCCCATTATCTGTTATGATGGAGTGAGGTATCCCAAATGTGCATATGATTGATTTCCACATGAATTCAGTAGTCTTGTGCTAGGTTATTTTGGCCAATGGTTCGGCTTCAACCCATTTGGTAAAATAATCGACTGCTACAATTGAAAATTTCGTGCCTCATTTTCCTACGGGCATGGGACCGATTAGATTGACCCTCTAATTTGTAAAAGACCATGGTGTTATGATACAGTGCAGCTCTTCAGGTGGGAGTTTGATGTTTGGGGTGAATCGCTGGCACTTGTCGCATTTTTTGATAAATTCCAGTTCATCTCTTTTCATAGTTGACCAAAAGTACTCTGGGCACATGATTTTATGAACCAATGACTATCCTCCAGCATAGTTCCCACATATGCCTCCATGCACTTCTTCCATGGCACATAGTACTTCTTCTTCATTTAAACATCTGAGCAAAGGTACAGAATATCCTCGCTTATTTAAAACATTGCTGATTAGAGTGTGTCTTGTCGACCTTATTCGCAGTTTTCTTACCAGGATGGGGTCCTTAAGGCATGCGCCCATTTGTAGATATGAGATAACTTCGTCCATCCATGTTTGTTTGAGGTCGGTCATCATACGAGCATTTTCAGATTCCTGAATGGCAGGGCGATGGACTCTTCCTATTGGTATGCTATCGAATCTTTCGATTCCTTCACTTATCGTCAACCGAGCTAAGGCATCAGCATGCCCACTTTGAGCACGTAGAACTCGTTCCACCCTGACGCTTCCAAAGTTCTCTAGCTCCTTTTTGACGAGCTGAAGATACTTATTCATTCTTTCCTCCTTAGCTTGGTAAGCTTCGTTGACCTGATTTACCACTAGCTGTGAGTCACTGTACGCAATTAAGGAGTCGATCTCCATCTTATTCGCCATTTTTAGGCCGACTATGAGGGCCTCGTACTCGACCTTATTGTTAGAGGCATTGAAATCAAACGACAACGCCTCACAAAATAATTGCTAATTTGGACTTATCAACATAATTCCAGCTCCTGCTCGTTCATCTGTGGAGGATCCATCAATGAAGAGTTTCCAAGGTGAGTGATGGAATGATTCTTCTATTTGATCCGAACTGAACTCAGCAATGAAGTCGGCAAGAGCTTGGGCTTTTACGGAGGCGCATGACCTGTACTTTATATCGAATTGACCGAGCTCAACTGACCATTTCACCAGCCTTCCTGAAGTATCAGGCTTTTGTAGCACTTACCTTAGTGGATGATTAGTTAAGATGCCAATGGGATGTTCCAAGAAGTACGGTCTTAATTTTCGAGCTGTTATGAGTACTGCGTAAGCCAATTTTCCCAACTGGGAATAACGAGTTTCAGCATCATGCAAAGTCTTGCTAACATAGTAAACGAGGTGTTGTACTCCTTCATTCTCCCTGGTTAGTACTGCGCTAACAGCATGCTCTGAAACAGCTAGGTAAAGCATCAATGTTTCTCCTATTTTTGGTTTAAACAGTACCGGTGGTTGCATCAATTGTGACTTTAGCTGGTCAAAAGCGAGCTGGCACTCTGATGTCCATTCAAACTTTTTCCCCATCTTAATGTATCAAAGAAAGGTCTACACTTATCCGTTGATTTTGACATGAAGGGATAAGGGCGGCTATGCGTCTTGTCAAACTTTGAACTTCCTTAGGCCTAGCTGGGGGACGCATTTCGATAATGGCCCTTATTTTTTCTGGGTTAGCCTCAATCCCTCTACGGTTTACCAGGTATCCCAAGAATTTTCCCGAGCTTACGCCAAAAGCACACTTCTGGGGATTCAATTTCATTCTGTATGTCCTCAGGATCTCGAACATTTCGGCAAGATGCTGTTGATGATTGCTTGCATCCGTGCTTTTGACCAGCATGTCATCCACATATACTTCCATGGTTTTTCCAATTTGCTTAGCGAACATAGAATTAACCAAGCGTTGGTAGGTGGCTTCAGCATTCTTGAGGCCAAATGGCATCACTTTGTAGCAATAGAGACCTCTATCGGTGATAAAGGCTGTGTGTTCTTGATCCTATTCATACACGGGGATTTGATTGTAACCCGAATATGCATCCATGAAACTGAGCAGGTCATGTCCGGCAGTAGTGTCCACCATCTGGTCTATTCTTGGCAAAGGAAAGTTATCCTTAGGACATGCTTTGTTTAGGTCGGTAAGTCGATACATACCCTCAAATCTCCATTATTCTCTTTGACTAACACAGGATTGGCAATCCACTTTGGGTATTTTACTTCTCTAATAAATCCATTTTTGAGCAGCTTCTGCACTTCCTTATTCAGAGCCTCATACCGTTCTGAATTTAGAGGTCTTTGTCGTTGCTGTTTAGGCCGCACCAAAGGATCAACCCCTAACTTGTGGTACATAACTTTTGGGTTAATTCCTTTCATATCAGCGTGTTCCCAAGCAAAGACGTCGATGTTTTCTTGGAGGAAGCTGATGATCTGATCTCTCAGTGGAGGTCAAAGTTCGTGACCTATCTTCAGTTCTTTTGGTGGGCTGCCTGCACTGACCTTTATGACGTCCAGTTCTTCCACAGGTTCTTCTCCCCCCCTGGTACTTTTAACTGTGGGTCCAATAAGTTTGGTAAGGATTCTATTGTGCACACCATACAGATCTCCGGAGGGTAATGAATCATTTTTCCCTTTAAATCAACCACACCTGACATTGAGCAGCACTTTCTTTATTTCCTTTAACTTGTCCTGTACCATGAGGAGTGGGAGATTTGATGGAGTAGTGATACAATGACATTATTGTCCTGAGATCAAATAGCAAAGGTTGTCCCATGATTGCGTCATAAGAGGACTTCGAGCTCAAAACCACGAACACTGCATTCACTTTAGTTCAACGAGGGAGATCTCCAACCTCGATAGGGAGTTTAATTACTCATTTGGCTTTAGATAGAATGCCGTCAAGTCCCATGATTGTGTTTGGGTATGGTTGTAGGAAACCAAGAGGAATCCCACTTCGTTCCAATGTGTCAGCATAAAGTATATTGAGGGAGCTCCCAGTATCCACCAAAACTTTGGGGATGTTAATTTTGGATAAAAGTATTGGGATCACTAGAACTCCGGGGTAGGGGCTTGGATCCGCTTCTTTTTCTTCAAACAAAAGCTGGTCATCAGTCGCCTTCTTGCGATGTTTTTCTGAAATACAGATCTCAGTGAGGTCAACCACAATGGGTCTTTTGAATTTTGGGACCTTGGTATGCCGACAAAGTTGATTCTTCAACATTCGAATTTGAGGACCAGGGAGATCGACGTTACAGGCTCTTGCTTCAACCTGGTTTCCACGTATTATGCCTGACACATTTTGGAGTTGGGAACTTTATACAATAATGATGTATCAAAATAGCAGCCTGTAATTCATGCAGTAAGGGCCTTCCCAATATAGCACTATAATTTGAAGGGAGATCCACAACAATGAAATTAGCTGGGATTCTTCTGTGTCAAGGGGGTTCGCCAAGATCCACATTGAGTACTNTTGGAGGAAGCTGATGATCTGATCTCTCAGTGGAGGTCAAAGTTCGTGACCTATCTTCAGTTCTTTTGGTGGGCTGCCTGCACTGACCTTTATGACGTCCAGTTCTTCCACAGGTTCTTCTCCCCCCCTGGTACTTTTAACTGTGGGTCCAATAAGTTTGGTAAGGATTCTATTGTGCACACCATACAGATCTCCGGAGGGTAATGAATCATTTTTCCCTTTAAATCAACCACACCTGACATTGAGCAGCACTTTCTTTATTTCCTTTAACTTGTCCTGTACCATGAGGAGTGGGAGATTTGATGGAGTAGTGATACAATGACATTATTGTCCTGAGATCAAATAGCAAAGGTTGTCCCATGATTGCGTCATAAGAGGACTTCGAGCTCAAAACCACGAACACTGCATTCACTTTAGTTCAACGAGGGAGATCTCCAACCTCGATAGGGAGTTTAATTACTCATTTGGCTTTAGATAGAATGCCGTCAAGTCCCATGATTGTGTTTGGGTATGGTTGTAGGAAACCAAGAGGAATCCCACTTCGTTCCAATGTGTCAGCATAAAGTATATTGAGGGAGCTCCCAGTATCCACCAAAACTTTGGGGATGTTAATTTTGGATAAAAGTATTGGGATCACTAGAACTCCGGGGTAGGGGCTTGGATCCGCTTCTTTTTCTTCAAACAAAAGCTGGTCATCAGTCGCCTTCTTGCGATGTTTTTCTGAAATACAGATCTCAGTGAGGTCAACCACAATGGGTCTTTTGAATTTTGGGACCTTGGTATGCCGACAAAGTTGATTCTTCAACATTCGAATTTGAGGACCAGGGAGATCGACGTTACAGGCTCTTGCTTCAACCTGGTTTCCACGTATTATGCCTGACACATTTTGGAGTTGGGAACTTTATACAATAATGATGTATCAAAATAGCAGCCTGTAATTCATGCAGTAAGGGCCTTCCCAATATAGCACTATAATTTGAAGGGAGATCCACAACAATGAAATTAGCTGGGATTCTTCTGTGTCAAGGGGGTTCGCCAAGATCCACATTGAGTACTATCTACTCCCGAGCTTCAATGGGATCTCTAGAGAATCCTTGCAATCTCCTGGAGTACGGCTGAAGGTACCGATCTTGTATAGCCATCTGCTTTAGAGTTCGATAGTAGAGCACATTTACCGAACTCCCATTGTCCACTAAGGTTCGGTGTATTTGTACTCCTGCCACATTCATGGCTATAACTAACGCATCACTTTGGCTTTGTAAGACTCCTTGTGCGTCTTTTTCTGAAAATCCAAACCATTCATGGCCTTGTGAGCGAAGACTTCCAATACCGGACTTTTCACACTATAATTTTGCCAAACATAAACATCACGTGCAAATCTGCGTCTAGTTCTTCGCGAACCCTCAAGGCATTGATTTCCACTTATCAATGTTAGAATTTCGACACGGGGTTGTGGGTCGCTAGTTTAGGACCCGTGCTGAGCTTGCTGAGTTGTTCCTTGTTGAATAGGCTATTGAAACCTGGCTGGGTTTGTTTCTTGAGGCTTGGCTACAAATTCTTGTCGGTGACCTCGCCGGATAAGTGTTTCCACTTTTTCATTCAGATTTCGACAGTTGTCAGTGTTATGCCCTGTCGCTTTGTGATAGAGACAATACTTTTCTTGATTCTTCCCAACTGTTTCTTTCCTTTGGGGTGGAGGTCGACGGAAGGTCTCTTTTTCCTCAGTCTGTTGAAAGACTTCTTCCAAGGTTGCATTTAGAGGGTGATATTCGTGAAATTTGTCGGGATATGGCCTGGGACAACCTTGATCCCTTCTGTCCCTTCTTCCTTCTCGACCTGTATCCTTATCTGTTTTTTTCCTTTGTCCCTCGTGGGGATCTAGAAGTTTGCTTGGCATCTTCCTAATCTGGAGTGGCTTCCTCCGTACTTATATAGTTCTCAGCTCGGCTTAAGAATTCGAGGTATGTTCGGGGTCCATCCTCATGGACAGACCACCATAATCTTATTTTTGGCCTCAACCCCGAGAGAACTGCCATATGCAGCATCATCGGAGATTTTCTCCACCTCCATGAATTGTTTGTTGAACCTGTTTAAATAGCTCTTGAGGGATTCGGTCTTTCCTTACTTAATGCTTACTAATCTTTCCTTTGGTGTAGTCCTCGCCTTTGATCCTATGAACTGGGCAAGAAATGTCGAGGCGAGATCGTTCTAACTTTTTATGGACCTTTGGTGCAACCTTCTGAACCACCGCTGAGCTTTATCTCCTAAGGTTAAAGGGAAAGCACAACACATAATGGCATCTCCAGCTCCTTGTAACTCCATCCAAGAGGCATATTTATCTAAATGGCTGAGCGGGTCTCCTTCCCCATCATACCCAGTTAGCTGTGGCATCTTTAACTTTTCAGGTAGTGGTTCTACCAAAATATCCTCAATAAAGGATGAATGGCGTTTATTAAGGTATTCTTCCGTGCTCCCTTTATTTTTAGCTTCCAAGTCCGCTATACGTTTCTTGAGAGTACTTATCTCAGGTTCAGGCTATTTAACAGGACGGTTGCCACGGGGCTTAGCGTGTTCTTTGGTGGGTGTTAAAGAATGTTGGGAGCCCAACCTATTGAACACACTATTTGTTCTTCTAGTAGTTGGTTTTGTCGCCATGGGAGAACTTCTGACTTCTTCAGTTCGACTTTTGGTGGACTCTTCGTTTGAAAATTGTAGGGTCCTTCTAGTAGGAGGCTGCCTAGTTTTTCCTGGGCAAGGAAACTCCACCTCGGTATCCTGTAGCAGATTTCGAGCTTGGTTTTGTTCCAGCCTACTGACAGCGTTTGTCAATTTTTCAATGGCTTCCTTCATTGTCGCCATTTGAGGGTCGATAATTTCATTTCGACCCCGCCTTTCAGAGTTCCTTGGATTGCTGGTTTGTTCCGATCGAGTGTGGGATTGATTTTCTGATGCCGAAAATTCATCCATGATACTATTTTATGGATTTTGTGAAGAGATGAGGCTATTTTTCAAGTTGGGGCCCTCCTTCTAGTGCCAAACTGTTGACGTTAAAAAATGTATAAACAAAATTCAAGCCAACTTAAGAAATGGGTAAGAATTCCGATGGATATTGATTGATGGATTAATAGAGGTTTTTCCACAATAACAATCTTTTCCCTTCTAATTATAGGATATATTTGAAATGCTAGAGAAATGTAAGAAGTTTGTATTTTTCCTTTTAGAATTCGTCCCCCCTTTTCTTCCATTTCCTAAGCTTTATATAGGAGAAATCTGCATGCATGTAGTACTCCTGTCTTATCAGTCATAATACCGAGCTGAGGAAGTATACATGTTGGTGTGATGAGATTGCTAGTCAAGCTCAAGCCTGTCAGTTGATCATGAGTTACTAGTACAGGTGGTCCCCAGTAATTAATGCATTACTTAGGAAGAGAAGCTAAGACTTTTGATTGGAGGATAATGTTGGCGCTGACGTGGGGTCTTTACACATGTATCTTCTTAATTAGTAACTTGTATATCCCGTCAGTGATCTTCAATCATTGTTACTGTTCTGCCTCGAAGGACTACATAAGCTTCTTGGGTAAGCAACAAAGAACCGAACTGAGCTTCATGCATCCGAGCTTGCATTATCATCTCTTTATTGGATATATTAAATTGAACTAAGTGACCTCGGAGGTCGGTGTTAACAATAATAAAACAAGTTCTACATGGGCAATTAGTGTACAAGTAGTGTTCTATGTCGGTCTAGACTAATTTACATTTGTAATGACAAAAAAGATACCAAAGTACTTAAAAGCAACTGTTTGAATAAAAATATGACTTTATGAAATAGTTGAGTCTTAACTAAAGATTTAACATCACTTTGCTGTAGAATTGCTGGTTAGGTCGCTTTTCTTTGGAGTTATAGAAGCAACACATCGTGCGATCGCTTTTTGTCAAAAACTGCTTCTGTCAAAAAACAAATTGCCTTCTATCAAAAAATAAACTTGCATTTTCTCATTCTAGTTTTTCCTCGAAGTCAAGAACATTGATTTGTTCATCGTCTATGGTAGTCTTCATTTTCTTGTTTAAACATGTCTCCGATTTTTTATCCACAATTTGAAACATAGCCCTCTTGCTTTTGCCTTTTGTGGTTGCTTTGTTTGAACTATCACCAATGGTGTTGCCGGGAGGGAGTAGTGCGATGGTGGTCACAAGTGTTGGTTGTGGTCACAAATTTTTTGGTTGATTGTGACCATTGAATTTGTTAATCTGTAACCAATAAACAATATGTAACCAATAAAAAAGACAAATTGTGATAAAAAAAAAAATAATGTGTGGCCTAAAAAACTATTAATTTGTGATCGATAATTTGAAAATTTGTGACTTATGATATTTGTGATTTGTGACCTATAAATAAATTGTGACGTTTCAATTTTTGATTTGTAACCGATGAACAAATTGCGATCAGTAATTTTTTGAATTGTGACCGTAAAATAATTTGTGACCAATGAACAATATGTGACTTATTAATTTGATAGTTTTGTGGCCGATGAACAAATTGTAGCGTGTATCAAATAGAGGTTATGTTATTCTTCCAGTCGATTAAATAAATTTATAAGTGTTTCTTATAGTCCATTATTCATTGGAAGTGTGGTTAAATAGGTATTAACTTAGATCAATCGGCAAAGTTGTAAATTAAAATTAGGGCAACTTACAAAAATACCCTTAAAATTAACGATTTTTTGAAAAATCATATAAAACATATTTTGGAAGTAAGAAATAATTTATAAAATCAATTGTTACTTTTTTTAATAGAAAAAGTGACACAGTAAAAAAAAATGATAAGAAGTGACCCACTGTCACTTTTTAAAGTTAAATGTCACTTTTTTTTTTAATTAAAAAATGACATACAATGTTACTTTTATTAAAAATTGATGTTTGTCACTAAAAAAGTAATAGAAATCAATAAGGTGACTGAAAAAAGTGATAAACACTAAAAAAAGTGATTAAATTCAAAAAAGTGACGAATTTAAAAAAGTGGCACAAATTAAAAGAAGTTATACAGATTTTAAAAGTGACAAAATTCAAAAGAGTTTCAAACACTTAAAAAAGTGACAAAAAAAAAAAGTGACAACACTAATTAAAACATTGAAATCAATTCAATAAAATGACAAAAAAAAAAAATATATGATACAACCACCACATCTCTTTTTTTTTTTTTTCGTACAATCAAAAACTCCATTCTCATTCATCATCTTCTCATGACTACTTCTTGATTGTGGGTACATCCTCCAAATAGTGCACCCCAAACAAAAACATCTGGCTTCATGGGCATACCTCTGATAAGGTCTTCAGCCTCAACAAACTGCCCAGCTCTGGCAAGTATATCAACCATACAAGCATAATGTTGCACCTGCGGCTCAATACCGTAAACATGCCTCATCGTGTCAAAACAAATGCGACCTTTCTCAACCAGGCCCGCGTGAGCACAGGCAGACAATAACCCAACAAATGTCACAGAATTAGGCCGTACACCATCTGCTTCCATATTTGCAAAAAGCTTAAAAGCTTCCTCCCCGTGCCCATGAAGTGCAAATGCTGAAATCATAGATGTCCATGCCAAAACATCCTTCTTTGGCATCCCATTGAAAACCTCAAACGCTCTTTCAACACAACCACACTTAGCATACATGTCCACCAAAGCTGTCCCAATCACCGTATCACATTCCATCCGACTTCTCTTCAAGTAACTATGCAACCACCTTCCATGATCACCGGCACCAAGAGAAGCACATGCAGAAAGTACACTAGCCACCGTAATTTTATCTGGCCTAACCATATCCCTATCATTACTGAAAATCTGCATATCTTGGAAAAATCCTAAAGCCTCCTTCGGNAACAATTAAATCGAATGCGAAATCAACATATGAAGCCCGTTTTTACACATAAATATGATTTTACCTTTCATGTTTGGTAATCAAGAAGATGACTTATTCTTGTAGAAATCAATGCAACACGATAAAATTGGTGCCAATAGACCCCTGTTCCCTTTTCTTCACATGAGTAAATTGTTTGCCATTTTTACTACAATTTCAAGGAAAATCCCTTTTAGCCACTTGTCTCCTGCTTTTCAAAAGGTTTCTATCGGGTTAGTTCAAGGGGTTAGAGTTTTTGTTAATAATTGGGACGTAAATATTACTGCATAAAAACGTTTAATTAGTTTAAAAGTTATAAATCAAAATACTTATTTTTATAGGGTATTGGACCTAATTTTTCCTTAAAATTATGCAGGTCAAATCCACACATTAGATCCATAACTGTTACTCATTAATATCTACACATTCACAGGATCCATAACTATTACTCATTGATATCTACACATTTATAGATGTACATGTAAATTGCTTCTTTTTATTTTTATTATTAGTTTACAAAACAATAGAATAGTATAATTTGCAATGAACAATAAACTAAGATAGGGAAAAAGCCAAATTCCCCAATTTAAAATTGATAAGCTTCATCTCTAAGTGGGTTTTTCAGAAACGAAAAGAAAAACATTAACCATGAAAAATATTTATCTTTTGCTTTCAATTTTTATTTAGTTTTTAATCATACAAATAAATAAAAAGGATGGATTGAACCAAATTGGTCTGAAATATTGGTGGGTCATACAGAACAATTTGATCCATATATTTGAAAGACAATTCAAGTTAGACCAGAACTGTTACAGGTTTAGGAAGTCCGAATGTAAGCAGATCGACCCAACTCGTGCTGACACCTTTAAGCATGACTCTGGCTGGGCCAGCTAGCCACATCCAGCCTTTTTATTGCATTCAATATGGCTGCTCACTCGATGTTGCATCTCATGATTTTATTGCGAATTACAGAAGTAACTGTAAAATACAATAGAATAAAGGAAAACTCAAATGCAAGTGTATTCACAATCTTGTGCATAATTTTTTCTGATTTTTTCAAGCAAATATGGTGTACACCTAGTTTGGTGCAGCCATTTACGTGGTCGATCTCAAAAAAATAAAAAATAAAAAAATAATTAATGAAGAAATTTGTTGTTATATTATTTCATTTCGAGCTTAATTTTTCAGATCAAAGATTCATTGTTACACTCTTGGAACTTGGCTACTAACAATGCAAAAATTTTATGCCCTCAAACAAACAAATTTCATGTTATCATAGTGAATAATAATCATCATAATTATTTGTACAATCTAAAACTAGTAAAAATCACTCATATTTCCACTAGCTAATGGTGTGAAAAGGGGTCAGCTGCTAAATGATCATACATGCCGACCACACAAATAAATACACCAAAATATACTTAACAAACATCGCTGTCTCCTTGAATCTTATTGCTTGACGGCTTTCCAATTTGTAAACATTGAACGGGAGGAATTGTAGGAGTGTACAGCTCTCCAAAAGTCTGCCAACAATATGGATCATACATATGGTAGTGTTCTTGCAATGGCTGCAGTTTTATGTTTGTGAGAGTGACATCAGTACATGGCATGCTGTCGCTGCAAGCAAAGTGAATGGGTTTTACGGTATACGTTCCTCGTATATTTTCGTAGTTGATCCCCGATAGTGCCACGGCTGCAGTTTGGTTGGTGCATTCTCTTTTGTCGCAATAGTATTGGTCAATTACGATAGGTAGTTGAACTTCAGAAACTTGGACGTTCGAAAAGTGTATTCCTTGCACTGACCCTGATCCGCCCTGCACGAACAGTTCGAGGTTTTAGACGAAGTAGTCATTTCAAAAAGTTATAGAGATACAAACGACATGTACCTGCCAAGTTTTTATTCGGACACCGTTCATCGTGTTATGCATAACAATGTCGCGGACAGTAATATTTGAAACACAAGCTTTGGTGTTATCTTTTCCTAAGCCTCCAATGCTGATTCCATGTCCTGGTCCACAGTTAACATTGTGTATGTACACATTTGTGCATCCAGTTTGTATAGATACACAATCATCCCCTGCACATAACATTTCAATTGTCAATAAGTTTTAAGTTTCTCATAAGTAAATTTGAGAATAATTGACAAAGGGGACAAAACAGAAGAAATTGAATTATGGGGCAAAAAAAATTGTCTCTACTTTGTGGGGTTGGAAAGTTCAGAATTCTGTTTTCAATTAAAGCCATTGGATTTATCTGTGTTAGATAGGGTCACAAGATTGTGAGCACATGCTTGAGTGACATGTGCCAACATTTCAGTGGCTTGATCTTAGGGATGTCGTTAATATAGGGCCCCTAGGATAAGATTTTTGGCAAAATGGATCCCAAATTTGTCCCAAATATCAATTCCTATGATGTGATGGCTGTAGTGTATGATTATGTTGTGCACACTCGAACACGAAATGGATGAAAGGATAAAGAAGAAAATATAGGTATTTACCGCAAGCAAGATTAGAACTTCGAATAAGAACATCTTTTGAGTTTTGCAAGTGAATTCCGTCTGTGTTTGGGCTATCACCCGGAGATGAGACGCTGAAATTGTACACCAAAACTCCAACGCAATTATCGAACTTGAGGTGACATTGAGGACTGTTTTGAATTTTAATGCCGGTGACTGTAACGTTGAAACTCCCATAGAACCTCAACGCCTGAGTTGATTAAGAGCACAATAAATACTTTATTACTTTTATTTCAAATCGAATCTTGAATACATGATATGGACAAGTGACATGTAATGAAGGTTAAAAGTGGTCCTTACCGTCGGTTTGATTCTCGGCATTTTTCCACCGAGCGAGCCTCTCAACTGTCACGAGAATTTTACAAAACATACAACAATATCAGATTATGTATAAGCTTTAAATATGTGAAAAAGATTATGACAAGAAAAGGAGAAATTATTACAGGAATTGGATGATTTTGTGGCAACGTGCTATTTAACGGTACAATTAATTTTGATTCATCATCTATGGGATCATCATAAGAGGAATCTTGCCACCAGACTGCACCATTTCCATCTATAGTGCCACTTCCTTGGATTGTAAGTCCTACAAGTTTTGTGAATTCGAGCCATTGTAGAAGCCCCGAACCCCATTCTTTCGAGCTTGTTGGAGCAACAATCGTACCGTCTAACTGCACAAGATTGTTCAGTCGGACCATGAAAACATAGCTAAGTTTAAACGAATTAAATGAGGTGAAAATCTCAAGTACGATTTTAGAAATAGCAGCGATTTTAATAGGTTAAAAAAATATACATATATTTGTGCAATTATAATTACCTGGAAAACAATGTTATGCTGACAATATGGACCAGAAAACGAAATGGGTCCCACCAAGAATACATATTCTGATGGTACGTTAACAGTTGATGCCTCCGCCTTACAAGCAGAAGCCCATGCAGCTTGGAACGCCTGAATTCCACAGCAGAAATTGAATCTTGAATTAAGCTCTAATCTTTATATACAAACTATAATTAAAATAAAATCAGACAATGTGAAAAGCACAAAAATTATAGTAAAAATATTAAGACAATCTAAAAACTATAATTGAATCTTAATTTTCTCGAGTCCCATATAATTAAGTTTTAACATTAAACAGTTGTTAGCAACAGTTTGCTATTACTGTTGAATTTAAGCATAAACTGCCATGACAAAAATCATTTGAGTGGGCCCTCCTTGATTTTGTTGTCCATTCATTTGGCAGTTTTATTTGTTCCCAACTCTTCCCCATGGAATCGAATAAAAAGTCTATTTTTTTCCCCAAATGTAAATACAACTGGAAATATGTCACGGTTACCTGCCTTTTGTCTTGACAATATGAATTTAGCAAACTCAAATTAGACATTATGTCCCTGTTTGGTTAAAATCTAGATTTTAATTTAAATCAAAGATAACAACTCATTTTAATCACAAATTTTTTGGGTCCCACAACATTTCAATGATTTTAATCTCCACTGCTATACCTAATATACGTACGTTGTCCAATCTAATTCATTAAACGCACATAATTTTAATTTTTTTCTTTTTCTTTTTGCACTTGGTTTAAAACCTCGTACAACCTGGGACAAGTAGTCCTACGAATTTTTGTTCCTGTCATTGTTCAACACAAATACAGTATATGTCTAAGTCCGATTGCTACTTGTTTATAGAAAGGTCAAGGTGTTGAGTAGGAATTTAACCAGCTCAACAACTTAAAGTGTGACTTTGTGGAAATTGCTAAAAAGAGTGAACAATACTTGAAATAAATGCCCATCAACTTATGGCTCAATTCTGAAATTTTCTAGTTAATCTTGAAATGCAGGGCACCATAGGGAAAAAAGTTGGAATCTAGTTAATTATTAACTATTTGAAGATATGAAAAGCAATTATTTTCATTTTAGTTAATTAATTACCTTAGTGTCATCCGTGCTTCCATCTCCCTTGGCTCCGAAATCTAACACATTGAAGACAAGGGAAGATGCTGGAGCTGGAATGTCCCCACCTTTCTTCGGCGGCTTTGTTGGCGGAGCCGGTGGCGTCGATTTTGGTGGTGATGGTGGTGGTGGAGGAGTTTTCTGTTTTGCCTTGCCACCACGAATGTGGTGGTTGCCGCCGTGATGCTTCCCTTTCTTCTTCAAAAGAGAAGTGAAATCGCTTCGTCTTTGCCTCCAATGCTTGCCAACTCTTCTTGCATTGGAAGTTTCAATATTCGACCACCAAACAAGAGCAACAACAATAAGAAAGAATGTGAAGTTTTTGAAGCTAAAACCACCCATTTTACAGAGAGTGGAGGCGGCGCAGGCGGTGGAGGGTGGTGATGGTGGTGGTTTTTATGAAGATGGGCAACAGAGAAGGTGTGTGGAGTTTTATATAGCAAGGATGGCAGTGAACTGTGCAAGACATGAACAAATATTATAAAATAATACAAGGATATGAATTCTCATGTTTTATTCTGTATTAATTATGTTTTATTAATTACTTTTCACATTTTCTTTTTGTGAATTTTGGTTAGGAATTATTAAACTAACGGGTCCAGTCTAGCCATATGAAGCTCTGTATGTAGCTTTTTGACTCTTACATTTGTCCACACAATTTGCACATTGCTACTCCGGAGGTGTCTTAGTCCCAACTAACCAAATTTACTGCAAAATTCTCGTCATCATCTATTTATATTATACATATATAAAAAAATAAAAAATATTACGCCTAAATTGTGAATTGGCCCAATTGCCTTTTAAGATGATCCAGTCGGTCCGCACTTTTCTATCAAATTGGACAAAAACAAAGCATGAAGTAAAGTGCCAAACTCGACACGAACCTTAGGTACGAGCCAAGCCGGCCATGGATCCCAATAATTTTTTTTTTTTTACACTTAAAAAGTCCAAATGTAAAAGGCCGATGTATGTTGACACTTAAATGTATCGAGTCTATAAGGCTTAGACTGGACCCTTTAGAATTTTGCTACTTTACCAGATGAATTTTAACGTCTTCTTTAACATATATGCCAGGTGAATGAAAATGATAATAATGTTTAAAACAGTTATATGATAAACTATTATGTGACATTATGTCAACCTATCTGTCAACAAAGATGAGAGTGTAGCCTGATTGTTTTTGTAATTTCTTTCAGTTCTTCCGTATATCTGCAGATCTGTACGTGTACCTTTATATTATTAATTATGTGGAATGATTAGTAAATAATTAAATACTAAT
>CAIGRF010138943.1:0-13325 GCA_903798235.1 Fraxinus ornus
TTCCATCACATCCTTTATTAAATGGTTGAACAACAATTTCCAACAAAAAATTCTAAGAATTGATGCTCTTTATGGCTCAACTAAAACGTTGTGTAGCTCAAAATTTAACTGCCCTATTGTTGGGAGAGACTATTAAATATATGTTAGAAAATTTATTTGTATTCTACCATATTATTTTTCTGGTAACCTACATAATTATGTTGTACTAACATAATTCGATAGTACTCCTAACTTCATACAACTTGTCTTTATTCAACCAAGTTTTCCTGTGAATTAAAATGATTTAACTTTTCAAACTTATCGTGAGGTTTTTATTGAACTGTTGACTCTACTTACGAATGTCTTAAAAGAAATTTTTGTCATGCCAAGTCTTCATGGAATTTCATTTTGCAGTTCATTTATGTGTACAGATAGGAATCATATTATTAAATGTCATTATCCGCTGCTTTTGTTTTGTCTCATCTGGTGTTGCATATCTTCAATTTAAATTATCAAAAAATTGCAATATGCGCCATGGGTGTTTGCTTTTCCATGCTTGTTTGCTTTTTTCGGGTTTAAATGTGCGAAACCATTTAGTCAGAAATATATATTAGGAAAATATATATTCCCGCCAACCGAAGAATAATAAGATAGAAGAAATATCTACTCGTATTATTAACTAATACATTTGCCACTTCATTCTTGGGAAACTTTGCAAAACATGTTTGAGATGCATCTTCCCTGCACTGACAAGATTTAGCTTATTTTTCTTTTTTAATATTTTCTAGTGTCGTCCAATCCGTCCCCACAAAAATGGGCTTAATTGTTTACCTTCTTGATTTCTTTAAAGGGGACTTTTTCACTAGTGGAAGTGAAAAAACACACCTTTAAAATTGTGTGTTTAAAATGCCCAAATATCTTGTGTACCCTCATTAGAAAAAAGTCATCTCTTCATTATTATTATTTTTTTTTTGCTAACTGTGAATCACGTCTTTCTTCAGATTCAAAGAAATCTGCAGTTGCAAATCGAAGAACAAGGAAAACATCTTCAGATGATGTTTGAACAGCAGAGGAAGATGGAGAAAGGAAAGCTGAAATGCCCATCATGGGACTCGAATGAATCTTCCAAATTGCTTTTTACAGAGAAGCACCCTTCCCTCGATAAAGAGAAACCTGAACCCTTTGAAGCAAAGGCTGTTTCAACTGATGCCATCATTTCAGCAACCGAACATCCAAATGACATGCAAAAGTCACCTGAAAGGAAATTTTTTGAGGATAATAAACTGAATAGATCAGCAAAACGAGCCAAATCTGATGAAACTGAAGCATCTTGATTGACTGTTGGGTTGATTGTGATTTCCTTGTGGTGGAACAACTGGTTTAGCATGGATGGATGGGAGACTGATTTGGATTTGCTTAAAACTACAAGCAGCAGAATCTGTTCTCTCTTTTATTTTGTAAATAACTTACTTTTATTCATTCAGTTTACAAAATAGATTATTAGCTAGCTTTGCATTAAAATGGTACTGCTTATGGAATGTAGGAGTATTGAATTATCTTGGTATCAAGAATTGGAATATTACTGCTAATTGCTTGCTTTTAATCATCAACTGAATGAATATGTTGTCAATACAATTCAATAGGGTCCTTTGCTCTAATTTTGTTCCACTAGGGCAAAGTGTGACGGTTGAGATTGTATATAATCTAGACCCTTGTTTAGACTCTATTTTTTTTTCAAAAATTCGCTATTAATCACGCTTTCTCCCACAAAATAATTTTACATGTAAATTGAAAAAAATTCTTATTTTTTTTAACTATACATTCTTTAAAAATTCACTATTTCAAAATACATTTTTCCTCAAAAATTGTGGATCAACAAGGAGTCTAATTGAATGTGAGTACTTCCCAGCAAAATGTTAATAATATATAGTTTTGAAAGAAAATGATTTGTCATTGGCGCCCCCCTTTGGCTAGGCATCAGTGCGAACAGACGCCCAACCAATAGGTGGGCGCCACATGTGTCTCATGTTCATCCAGGGCCTATGTGGTCATGTCTCTCTAGCAAAACCTTATTAAATAATGTGAGAGAATATAACAAACAAACATTTAATTTTGAAGCATTTGTCTTCTTAGTACTTACTGTCTAATATTATATTTTAAGGATATAATTCGAAAACAATTAGGTATTGGTCCCTACTTCGATCTTGTCCGGTACTGCAACTCAGTTTAGCAAATCAAATATATAAATCCAGTTAGTAGTTGAATAAATATTTACAAGTTTAATTTTCGGTTAACTATGAGAAAAGTCTTCTTTATTCAAGCAATAAAACCTTATAGCCGTTTGAAACTTTTGGTCAATTTTGTTGGTGGATATATTATTGTGAGCGAATCTTGAACGAGTTAGGCTTTCACACCCCATATAATGTATCTATCATTCGAGATAGCATTAGAACCATTGACTTGACATGAAAAAACAAGTTATTACGATCAAGTCAAAGTTAATTCAAAATCTCTTGTATCAACTAAATCTTATAGAAATTATATTGCAAAAACAATCACTAAACCATCTACCAATAATAACCAAATTCACTATCCAATACAAAGATAATGAAATTAAGCTCATTATCCAATAATTGTTTTGTGGATATTCAGATAATTTTAAGTTTATGATGTATGATAACTAAACGTCCACAAGCAAGCATCATCGAGTAAATTAATCCTTTGAATAATTTGATCTATCTAAACAAATTACAAATCAAAACATGAAATGACCAAATACTTCTTTTTGATTGACCCTTTCCTCATCGGGAAAGTCATGAATCACAAAATGGTTTCAACGCTTTCTTTTTCCTTAGTAAGTGGGTGTCAACTAAGCCATGAACTATGAAGACATTGCTCCCACCCATTAAATGGCCCTTAAAGAGCTCTCCCACTCCTGAGAATTGGTACAATTCAACTCTCGAAGTGGTCATAGTCAACTTTTTACCAATCTAGTTTTAAGAATTTTGGTAGGCATATTTTTTTTCGAAAAGGATTGATTGGTGATTTCAAATTTCCAATAGAACTAAACTCATGTCTTGTATATATTTTCAATAAAGAATTATGTGCTTTCATAAGCTTTGAAATCTTAATAATAAACTATTTTCTTTTCTTAGAAAAACATATAAATGACCCACATTGACATTTTTGCGGGATTTAGGCCTAAAACATACAAGATTTGTCCAAATAAAAAGAAAATGTTGGCCTTTTTCTATCATTGGTGGAAAGCTCCATACCCTCTAACCCATAAGGGAATTTCCTTTGCCATTCTCTCCCTTTTACATCCTATTTCTTGCCCCTCCATCTTACCATACTTCAAATGATATAGAAAAAAAATATTAAATAAATAAATAAAATTAAAAGGATATAGTTAAATTGCTAAGAATGAATCTAGATTCCTTACTAAAGAAGAAATTGAAATTGCCTTTGTGTGATTTATAGAATTGGCTAAAAGGCACTATAATGATCGAATATGAAGAAAAAGCTACAACATATCATTTTTACGTGATTGTAGTATCTTATATTAAACTTTATCGATAAATATATTAATCAACGTTTGTAATTTTTTTTTGGTTATTTAATATTATTCAGTGCTATTTAATCTATTTTATCAAATATGCTATTTCAAGTGCAGATACGACTTTAGCATAAACTCAATAAAGAATAAAAAAACATATTTAGAAAAATCTAATATGGTTGAAATAATTACAAAACATTAGATGTTGGGTTTGGGTTGTTTTGAAGGGAAGGAAGAATGATGAAGTCAAAAGACGGGGAAATTAATTTGAAAATAAATTAAAAGATAAAAGTAAGTATGTATTTAATTAGTATGTCAGAAGCCCTTCAATTGAAGGAAATAGATTACGTGTTAAGCATCAATATATGATGTGACCGTGGTTAAGAGCACCCACTTTTAATGACAAACAAATTTTTGTGACCAATCATTCATTTGGGAAAAAACAATTGAACAATGCTTGTGGTCAATCATTCGTTAGAGAAAAAACAATTGAACACAGGGGCCATACAGGGCCCCTCACAAAGGCGGCCCCACATGTATAAAAAAAATAGTGCGGGCCCTCCCTTTGTGAGGGGCCTCTGTGGCTCAAAACAATTTGATATTAAAATAAATCATTATTTCTTTGAAAGGAAAATCCAAAAAAAAAAAAAAAAAAATGATTTTCAACTTATTGAGGCCCCGTTTGAGCCACCTTTTTCTAAAATGAGAATGAAAAATATAGCAGTTATTAGGTCCCACACAAGATAAAAATTCAAAATTGATGTTTTGATGTGATGGATAACGATCATATTTTTTATTTTTAGGGATGAAAAAGATGGCTCAAATGGGGGCTGAGTATGTTTATAGATATAATTGAACAATATTAAGAAGAGACATGTAACATATTTATTTGTTATTTTATCCAAATGAGTGTATCAAATATACTTTATCTTTTGAAGTTGTTTAAGAAAAAACACTTATAAAATGATTTACATAAAGTTTCTTTTTGGTGGGAATTAAAATAAGATTTTTAGTAAATTTTAATAAAAATTAATAAAATATGTAATTGAAAAATTGTGGATCTCATAAAATATGAAGCTAAAATTAATTATTAACTTTGAACTAAATTAAAGTTTTAATTTTAATCCCAACCAAATATGAACAAAGTCACACACAAACACTTGTAAGTTCATGTATAATAATAAAACAAATTATTTAAACAAGCATTTATTGTATAGTTTATGCCACTAAAAGAATTTTGTAAAATTTGCAAGAATATTCTCAACCTAATGAATTTGAATAAATAGGTTTTCTATATTTATTTTTTCATATATCTTTAAACATTTAAGTTTGTTGCAATAAGTTTGTTGCAACTTGGTCATGGTCAAACCGACTATTGAGAAGAAGAGTAGATGAGGGAAGCAAATTAGAAGTTTTTATACATCATATATTAATGTACGGATTGATGATGTGAATGAGAGAAAAAGAGGAAAAAAATAAAAATGAAATTAAACGAAAGTCAGTTAATAATCAACATAATCAGTCTATGATGTACAAATAACATTACTTTGTTCATTTTATCTCACAAAAGTTAGATTGTGACAGTAATGCATCTTTTTAAAGATGAAATGAACATTGATAATTTGTTGAGAACTCTGATACTATAAATTTGATAGATTGAGAGTTATAAGAAGTGAAAATGAGATTCAAAAGTGATAAGCGCAAGAATTTGATTATATTAGTTTATTTAATTATTTAAAAAATAAATAGTTGTTATTCATGTTGAGTCAAAGAGATATTGATTTCAACGAATTATTAGTATTTGATTGATTGAATGAACTAATGATCGATCAGTTCACAATATTCTTTTGAAATCAACGAACTTCAATCTGTGTTATTGCTTCACATCGGATCAATAAACTAGTTTGAACCCTTGGTTTTTAATTTAAGATTGATGTTAAAAAAACATTTATTTTTTCTCACTCCAAGAGAAATAAATTAATTTATCAATTGTGGAGAGGACAGAGGTGACAACTAATATGTGAAAACATAAATGTTGCCACCCAAACACGCCACTATCTTAAATACTCTGTTTCAGAATCACTAGGGCAACATATATTTAAGGCTTGAAATTAATACATTCGTGCAGCAATATTCAGTCTGCCTAAACAATTTATATTTTTGCAAGACAAAGATTTGTTCTGACATTACATTTGTGCTTAGATGATTCAACCCCTATAACACAAAACAACCTCGTTTTGAGAAGTGTAAATATGGGTTGGCATAGTTTTGTTCAGATAATCGACCCTTGTTTGATCTAAGATAGACTTCACAAAATAAAGGACAAACTGTATGCAGGTCAACATATTTGAAAAGGCAAGTCAAGCTAGGCTTGCTTGTTTTGATGACTCGTTGTGATTTGCTATATGATCAGAAGAGAACTCAACAAAATCTGGACAGAACACTCACACATGCATGGGTCCTGCAAATTTTTTTCATTTTTAATACACGATGGGGTTCACTGTTTGTCTCCCTTCTGATCAATTTCTGTGGTTTCCTTTCTGTACAACGGGAATAAGCCTTTTGGGAATCCAACCTACTTAACACTTTTAAAACTCCTTTTATGAAATAATATATTAGCTCGTAACACTATGTTTTTGCATCACTCTTTAATTTAGTTATAATTCAAAAATTCAACAAAATTATAGAAAATGTTAACAATTATTAATATTATATATGTTAGATATATACTAAATATATTATTTGAAAGAAATAATTAAATTTAGATAAAATGTTCGAGTGGTGAAAATGTTGAATTTACGTGGGAAGTTGGATGTTTAAATCACATTCCATGCGAATAATAAAATGTTTTTGATTGGACATTGAGTTTTCTTTGATTAAAATAATATTTTTTTAAGTCGAACTAGCTAGTAAAAACTAGCCAACAAATAAAATGTTAGTAGAGGTAGTTACTGGATAATTTATGTAAAATCATAAAAACCACAATAAAATTATGAATTGGAAGTTATAACTTGCGGCTTATATATACCTCTGTCTTTTCTTGAAAAACATAACAACAATTCATTTTCATATTTTAGTATTATTATGCTTTTTGAGATGTTATTCTGGAATCCAATTCTGAAAATGTTTGTGATTCGATCATTACATTTTGGAAGTAATTGTTCAAAGAGACGTGTAATTTCATATTAAGATTCTTAAAAGGTATCTACGGTTGAAACGGACAATAGAGTTTATTAATTAATTTATGGGTTAATTTCATATTTGGTCACTGATTTCAGTGAAAAGCTCAATGTTGTAACCAATTACAAATTTTCTCAATCAGAACATTGAACTTTAATTTACTTATAATGTGTTGATCACGTCACAATCTTGCTTGAACACAAAAAATTACTAGTATCTAACTCATCTAGCGGGGACTAGTGACTAATATTGATAATTAATTTATTTCAGTTACGTGATTATGACAAATTAAAGTTGTGTAACCCAATTGAGAATTCACTAAAACCTCTGTGACAAAAAATGAAATAACCCTTAGACATTGTTTGATTGCAACGAATTTCATGAAAAATGTCACATTCGTGGAAAACGAATTCCAGTTTGGAATTGTAACGTGGAAATGGAAATTGAATTCTAAGGTACAACCACTTTAAATTGTATTTTATTTTTCATGAAAAATAAATTTCTATGAATTTGATGAATTTTTATTTTTTAACTAACGTGAAATTAGAATTCATTTCTACATTTGCCTTATTTTACATTTAAATGTCAACTGTGCAAAAATCCAAACTGAAAGAGAACAGTATCTGTTTCTTGAATAAAATATATTCTGGCGAGTTTTGACCGTTGGATCTAATCTGGGTCCCACCCACTTTAATCGCATCAACGAGCATGTCTTGTTGGCCCCCACAGTAAACATTTCCTCACACTCTGACAGAACATTTTCTATATCAAATACCTAATTTACCCCTAATACGTAATTCAAATGTCGAAATTGCCCTATTCCGTTATTCTTGTCTTCAACTGCTTTTCTTAACATTTGCATATTTTTCCTTAAACAAGAATATTGATCGATCTCTCTCTCTCTCCTCTTTATCTCTCTATCTTTTTCTCTCTGTCTTAATCTTCATAGGGTTCTCGTGCGCGCCCTCGCCTTTCGAGTTCGTTTGATTTTTTTGAAGGGTATAGAAAAACGGAAGAGATTATAACCATGTTTTTGCAAAGAAATTAATCTGACAATTTTCAGTTTTCAGGTATATTGAAATGTTATGTTTCACTATTTTTCATCATTTTAATATAAAATGGATTCTTCATAGTTTTGGTTTTGTTAGATGTATATATGTTTTATAATTAGTGGGTTATTCTTGGAATCATGTTTCATTAAAATGGGTGTAGGGTTTCATGCAGATTGTGATGATTTTTTGCAATTTGGCCTTATGGGTATTGCAAATTTAATCATGATTTTTACAGATGTTTTAACGTTTTTGCGATATTTTTCATTTTAATCTTATGGATATTGCAAATTTGATCATGGGTTTTATACAGTTTTTAACAGTCTTGTGTGATTTTTTTCCATTTTAATCTCGTCGATATTACAAATTTAATAGTGGGTTTTATAGATGTTTTAACATTTTTTGTTTTATTTCTAAAGCTAATTACTTTATATTGTTGCCAATATAATATATCAGGTAATCACCAAAATTTTTAGCTGGTGATTAATTAAAGTTTTATTCTTTATGAAGGTAACAGGTGATTTCATAAATACCATAGATTTTGCTCAAGATGATAAGAAAATTGAAATACTAATTGTGCCGATGTAGATCTGTTTGATTCTTTGAGAATCTGCAAAAGAAATTAAATTTAAGTGGTCCAAGTATATCATAAGTATGATTTTTGGTAACAAAGAAATTTCATTGGTAAATCTAGTCCAATGCCGTAAATGGTATGCGAATTGTTTGAAACTGTTCTTTTTCCTCATTTTTTCGAACTACTTTATTTTTTACCAGAGTTAATTTTCTGAAACTTTGAATTGCTCTCTGTTTTCAAGATTATATATTGAGAAATGGGGAAGAAGGGGAGCTGGTTTTGTGCACTGAAGAGAACTCTGAGCTACGAATCGAAAGAGAAGAAAGATAAAGTTGCAAATTGATTTCATATATTTTTTTTAATTTGAATATTACCTTTTTTGGTGATTTAATTCAGAATTGTTCAATTTCTTGTTGACAGAAAAACAATAAATCAAAAAGATGGTCTGGAAAACAGAAGAGTCTAGACTTGGATTCTTCCAATGCAGAAGAAAATGCTCCAGTGGTTCCTGCACCCGATGGTCCGGTGGAGGAACTAAAGTTGATAGAAACTGAAGATGAGCAGAATAGGCATGCTTACTCTGTTGCTCTTGCAACTGCTGTGGCTGCTGAGGCAGCAGTTGCAGCTGCTCAGGCTGCTGCAGAGGTTGTTCGACTCACAACTGCCGCCCTTAATTTGGGTAAAACCAAAGAAGAACTAGCTGCTATAAAGATTCAGACAGCTTTCCGAGGGTACTTGGTAAGATGATAGTTTTTCAATGTTGTATAGATATCAATTTCAATACATTCATGTTTACGTGTGATTGATCGTGATGAACTATGAAATATCTGGCTGTTACTTCGGTAATTTATGATAATACAGTATCTTGTAATGATAAATACCCGGAGGATGGGAAAATTGCTCTGCATAAACTATCGATTGTTGATTAGCATTGTAGAATTTTACATCTGGATGGTGACTATTATTATTTTGTGCTTTATTTAGGCAAGGAGAGCGTTGAAGGCATTGAAAGGACTGGTGAGGCTGAAATCATTGATTCAAGGGAACTCAGTGAAACGTCAAGCAACAACCACCTTACGGTGCATGCAGACACTGGCTCGTGTGCAATCTGAGATTCGTGCTAGGAGAATTAGAATGTCGGAGGAGAATATGACTCTTCAGCGACAGCTCCAGCAGAAGCATGAGAAGGAGCTTGAAAAGTTGAGAGCATCTGTGAGTGGCATTCTTGGACTAACTTATTTTTGTTTTGAGTCTGCAATTTGCAGATTTACTTTTATTACGAGTCATGATAACTCTTCTACCGTGCCTGCTTATTTTTACATCTAGTCTTTTTCTTAATGCTCTCGCAGTTTCCTTGATGTACATCATCGAAAACTAATTTTGATGGCGTTATTAAAGAAATAAGGAAACAATTTTTTATTATTATTTTTTTAAATTTTGGTGTCTTGACTTTTCCTGATTAATTTTATAGAGCAGGCAAACCGTTTGCAACAAAAAATCAGCTCAGAATGTTTTGCCTTCTCATTTCTTTAAAAAGATTTTGGAACAGGAGCCTGCATATTCTGAACCTCTAGCTCCGGTTATGTATTTAATCAATTTTGTTTTACTAATTTTCATTTTAAAGGAAACTTTCTATAGATATTTGTATCTGAGCATACTGCTAAGCAACACACATTGTGAAAATAGATGTCTTTGTTGTGTAATTACTTCATTACTGCACCTAAATGCACTGTGTGTACATAGAGAAGTTATTTTTCATCTTTGTTCTCAAGAAACTATTGGCTAAGATGTTGGACAACTGACAACAGACTGGAGAGGATTGGGACGACAGCATGCAGTCTAAAGAACAGATTGAGGCAAATCTTCAACATAGGCAGGAAGCAGCTATGAGAAGAGAAAGAGCATTGGCTTATGCATATTCTCATCAGGTATTACAATTTGCAATTCGTTGTTGTGATAATTCTTGCATTTATCTGAAATAGCTTTGAAACTGATGAGGATCTATAAAATTCTGAAACAGCAAACATGGAAGAACTCAAAGTCTTCAAGTCAAACATTTATGGATCCAAATAATCCCCATTGGGGTTGGAGTTGGTTAGAGAGATGGATGGCTTCCCGTCCATGGGAGAATGGAAGTGCAGTTGACAAAGAACTTAACAGTGATCATGCGTCAATGAAGAGCACGACAAGTCGCCCCACTTCTGGTGGGGGAATTATGAGGACTCAATCTCACCGTGTTGACAATAAGCCTTCTCCTACAGCCCACAAACAAAGTCGGCCTCCCAGCAGGCAATCACCTTCGACTCCCCCCTCAAAGGTTTCTGGAAGATTAACAAGGGGAAATGCGGCCACTGAAGATGACTCAAGGAGTTTGAACAGTGTAAAATCGGAGGTTCGTAGGAGACACAGCATTGCGGGATCCTCGGTGAGAGACGATGAAAGCCTTGCAAGTTCACCTGCAGTTCCAGGTTACATGGCCGGCACAAAATCAGTAAAAGCTAAATCCCGGTTGTCAAGTCCATTGCGATTAGAAAAGAATGGCACTCCAGAGAAGGTTTCACCCAGTTCTGCGAAGAAACGGCTATCATTCTCTGCTTCCCCTTCTGGCCCGAGGAGGCATTCTGGTCCCCCTCGAGATTGGTACTAGTTCTGTTAAACCATCAACATGAAATGACAGATTTATCATTCGAGTGGATTTATAAAGCGTAAGACGTGCAAGGAATATATATACATATATATAAATAACTTTGCAGAAAATGAAGAAGCTATCATCTTAGTAATGCAAATTACGAGAAGTGAATAGCAGGTCTTTTTCCTTTTCAATTTTTAGTGATGTCGATTGTGTAACGAAATAGAGGTACGTTTTGTGTGAGGTATTTATATCACTGTTATTGCATGTTTCTTCATAGTGATTTGCATGTTTTTTTTTTATTTGTAAAGTCCTATTTTGTATGGATTCAAATTTAAATTTTAATCTAAATCAAAGTTAACAATTAATTTTAATTATGACATTCACATTTTACTAATTTTTATCAAAATCTACTAAAAGTTTAATTTTAATTTCCACAAAACTTGGACAAATCACAATAGATGTGAATTTTTTCTGTCTCACTCTCTTTCTATTCTTTCCCTCATATCTTTTCCCAAAACCTTAACACTTTTAATTTTTCAAAATTTGTCCATAATTTCTCCACAAACTTCATTTCCCAATCATTTCTTTAACTAATTAGAACATAAATTTGCATTTTCTCCTATCAAATTGTGTATATAGAATGGATTTGAAATTTATATCAAATGTGACTTATATGTAGTAAATTGTGTTTATTTGAATTGATTATTAATATTGATTATTGATTATATGTTTTTTTTTTCCTTTCAGATTACTTGAATTGATTGTTTATTTCAAATACACTATAAAAATGTAAACATGCNTATAAAGCGTAAGACGTGCAAGGAATATATATACATATATATAAATAACTTTGCAGAAAATGAAGAAGCTATCATCTTAGTAATGCAAATTACGAGAAGTGAATAGCAGGTCTTTTTCCTTTTCAATTGTTAGTGATGTCGATTGTGTAACGAAATAGAGGTACGTTTTGTGTGAGGTATTTATATCACTGTTATTGCATGTTTCTTCATAGTGATTTGCATGTTTTTTTTTTATTTGTAAAGTCCTATTTTGTATGGATTCAAATTTAAATTTTAATCTAAATCAAAGTTAACAATTAATTTTAATTATGACATTCACATTTTACTAATTTTTATCAAAATCTACTAAAAGTTTAATTTTAATTTCCACAAAACTTGGACAAATCACAATAGATGTGAATTTTTTCTCCTCTCACTCTCTTTCGATTCTTTCCCTCATATCTTTTCCCAAAACCTTAACACTTTTAATTTTTCAAAATTTGTCCATAATTTCTCCACAAAATTCATTTTCCAATCATTTCTTTAACTAATTAGAACATAAATTTGCATTTTCTCCTATCAAATTGTGTATATAGAATGGATTTGAAATTTATATCAAATGTGACTTATATGTAGTAAATTGTGTTTATTTGAATTGATTATTAATATTGATTATTGATTATATGTTTTTTTTTTCCTTTCAGATTACTTGAATTGATTGTTTATTTCAAATACACTATAAAAATGTAAACATGCTTTTTTTTTTTTTTTGTGATGAGCAAAATATTAATGAATGAATATTTTTTAACCGTAAATTTGTGTTTTCTCGAGTTAAGAATGAATCGTTCAAAAATCAAGAACAAAACACTGAGACAAAGTGTAAAGCATGAAACCAAAACACGCTTAATTGAAACAACAACAAAAGTCAACCGCAAATTTGGGCTAAGTCTTAACTAATGCCACGGGGCTTCAATTTAATTTCTTTGTGCTCAAGTGGAAATCAATCCACAATCTCCACGTTTGTTGCATTTGAAACCATACCAGAGTGAACTCGAGTTAAATTATCTTAATATCACATGCTAGATTCAGTAATATTCTGAGATCAGGAGACTCGGAGAGTCCATTAACTTGTTTGATGGAGTCACATTTGTATTTGCATTAAGATTACATTTAGTGGAATTTTTATCAATTTAATGTCACCTCTTTCTATTACATTGGTTGTAAAAATGGAATTTATTTCTATGCATTATGTCATATCATGAAATATAAGATTTTTCTCAAGTATATAGCACTTTGATTGCAAAGCTCTACCTCATTTTCTATAAAAGCCAATTCTCCCAACAACCCCTTTAGCCACAATTCTTCTTTAACCGCCTTTGTAGCAGCAGTTGAAGATAAAGCAACTAGCCTTTTTAGTTGTGATTACTAACTAATGCATGTTCCATTTATAACAAATACTAGTGATGGAACGTGCTTTGCACGTGTAGTGGGTGATGCAGTGTAATTAATAATGTTGAAATTTTGAATTCAATTATAATATAACATTTTTCTATTGGAGAACAATCTGATGTGAAAC
>CAIGRF010139006.1:9415-22623 GCA_903798235.1 Fraxinus ornus
TATTCGATTGATGAAACGAGTTGTATCAAAAAATCCACCTTAAGAAAATATCAAAATAACCCAAAAATCCAATATTTTTATCCCCCAACATAAAATATGAGCAAAAAGAATAAAACTCCTTAGCAATAATAATTACCAGTGCACCTTGGAGATACGGTGTCTCTGCACGAACACATGGCACTCCGCACTCCACGGAGAATTTTTTTTTCTTGATATGATTCCACCTTAATAAAATATGAAAATGAGCAAAAAGAATAAAACTCCTTAATATTAATAATTACCATCTTTGTAATAAAAATAAATAAAAAATCTCCGTGCACCATAGAGACATGATAAGCCCATGGTAGAATTGAAAAAAAAAATGGTTAAAGTCGCGGCAGTCAAGGGAGCAGTGCCCCCCTCGTGAGGGTTTGGAGGCAACGCCCCCAATGGGGATCGACCTGTATGGAATGTCATTTTTCCACAGTAATTAAAAAAAATTAATTAATTAATCACTAATTTCATAAATTAATTCTATCACAGTTTTTATCTAAATACAAAGCGAATCCTTGTATGGGAATCGAAAATTATTTTAATTCCCCTGTGCATGCATAAGTAGATTCCCAACAAACAATGTAAATAAACAAATGAAAATGGCGCCAAAACTAACAAACATTCTAACCATCTAACTATCTAACAGAACAATGGAAAATAAAGCTGCATGATTTTGGCTCAATCCGGTAAGATGCTGTTCAATACAATGAGTGTCTCAATCCGATAAGTTTCTATTCAATACGGTAAGTTCCATCCGGTAAGATGCTATTCAATACGGTAAGTGCTCAATCTGGTAAGTTGCTCAATACGGTAAGCGCTCAATCTGGTAAGTTCAATCCTAACAGAAAGATTACTGAAATTGTGTATAAAGGAACTCATAATCATCCTAAACCTCAGTCCACTCGAAAATCATCTTCGTCGTCCTCAACAGTAACTTACAATTAAATCAATGAAATCCTAGATAAGTATATGGTTCAAATGGCTCAGGACAAATGGATTCGGTTGCAACACCGGAGAATTCTTCAATTTCTGTAGGGGATGAAGATTTTGTTGCAATATTCCATCCTCCAGCTCGTTCAGCATGCTCCTCCAGCTCACCTTATTCCATAACCTTCTCCAGCTCACGTTCACCAGCACATAAGTTCACATAGCCAGCACATTCAGCTCTTCTTCTAGCTTCTTCTAGTTCCTTCTTTTGTTATAAGTTTGTTAGGAATTTACTCTATAAATAGAGCTATATATTCACCTTTACAATTGAGCTTAACGATTAATAAATTGTTCTTCTTCTCAAGTTCCTTCAATATGTTTTCATATTGAATCTATCCTTTAATTTCTTAATATGGTATCAGGGCGTGATTGCTTCCTGCTGCTGCTTTTGTTTCGCTGCAAGATCTGTATTTTGGTCGTCTTCAAAGTGTTCGACAAAAGTCCACTGGCGAGGCTGCACTAGTTATTATTTGCAGTCCTAGCTGGAGTATTGTTCTAGTATTTCCAGTTTTCATTTCACTCATCAATAGTGATGATGTCTTTAGCAAATCCCCGGTTCAGAGCCATGGATGCTCCTTTAATCCAATTTTATGTTGCTGTTTTTTTTTTCCTCTGTTCTGTTGGCATGTTCCCAACTCACCTCTAGGCTGCCTTCTTCCAATAGCTCCTCTCTACAATTCAAGATGTTCCATCTTGAGGGGGGAGTGTTGGAATATTCCATCCTCCATCTCACCTTCTTCCAGAACCTTCTCCAGCTCACGTTCACCAGCACATGAGTTCACACGGCCAGCACATGCAGCNTTGAGCTTGATGATTAATGATTAATGAAATAATCTTCTTCTCAAGTTCCTTCAATATGCTTTCAAATTGAATCTATCCTTTAATTTCTCAATAGATTTCAAGCAAAGTTCTGATCACAAGAGTAAATCAGGTGGAGATCATGAGTTTGATGAAGATGAACCTGAGGCTAAAAGATGGTACATAATCATCTTCATAATTGAGCATGAATTAGAAATGAAATTGATTTTTTGTTGTCTAATATGCTATTAAATTTTCAGGAAAATAGAAAATGAATGTGAAGGGATTTCAGCAGCAGGGACAGGGAGTAGCACAGTTAGAGAACCAAGAGGAGTTGTTCAAACTATAAGCAATATAGATACATTTGATGATGGGTACAGATGGAGAAAGTATGGCCAAAAGGTGGTGAAGGGCAATCCAAATCCAAGGTAACAAAGCTAAATTATAGCCTAATAGCTCAACGTATCAATGTGTAAGGCAATCCAAGTGTTCGATCAAATGTCCGATTCAGATTGCAGGGGTCTTTTGACTCTTTTCCATAGATTACAACAGGTTCCTTGGAGTGTTAATAAAGAACTTGCGTTTTGAGTTAGCTGAACACTATTATAATTCGATGGTTTCAAAAGGGTTCTCTTTGAGTTCCTTTATGAACTTTGAGCTCATTTGTAGGCTTGTTGAAAATATGGATAGGCTCGACTTTCTGCCTGATTTATGGGTATGAGCTCACTGTGAGGGATATGAAGGCGAAGGTTAAAGTTAATGTGATAATTTATAATGTACCTATAAATGGGTTTTGTCAAGCAGGTAAGATTGACAAGGCACAAGCAATCAAGTCATTTATGAGTAGGAATGGATGTGTGCCTGATTTGGTTACTTATAATGTGTTATTGAATTATTTTTGTCATGAGCTAATGTTGGATGAGGCAGAGAAGTTAGTAGAAAAGATGGAGAGAAGTTGGACAAAAAAGTTGCCAACCAGCAGAAGGACGATCAGTTTCTTGAGCTCGTTAACAGTCTTGAAAAAATTCGCCATCCTAACGTGGTTGAACTCATGGGCAACTGCACAGAGCATGATCAAAGGCTTCTCATCTATCAGTATTGCAGTAATGGAACATTGCAGGATGCTCTAAATTCTGATGATGGATTTAAGAAGAATTTATCTTGGAATACCCGCATCAGAATGGCTCTTGGAGCCGCAAGGGCTTTATAGTAAGTCAAACGAATACAGTTTCTTAGCAGCTTGTGGTTCTCTGTTCTTAAACGTCTACATGTAAACAAAATTCGGTTGGATTTTGGTCAGCATGAGCGATTAAAAAATTTCCCTCCAGTGATTTAAACATGTTAGCTTCCATCTCCCTGAATGACAGTTATCTTCAGAGCATGTTTTTCTAGATGTTAAAATATATTAATATTAAACACGAGTAACTCTACCAGATGTTAAACTGAATCAATCTCACTCTCATTAGTTCTATATTTAAGTTATAATAGTCAGGTGGATTTAACGGTACATGTAGGCTGTAAAATGCTAGCACTGTACTTCTGTTAATTCTCTTCCCTCTTCAATCCTACTTGGTGGGTCTGTGAGTGTAGCTTGAATACATGCTTTTATTATATTCTGATATATCCTCTCATGGAGTATCAAATTGTGTTTTTATCATGAAGGTATCTGCATGAGGTCTGTGAGGGCATGAGGTCTGTGAGGCCACCTATTATCCATAGGAACTTCAAGTCCGCCAGTCTTCTCCTTGATGATGAACTTGCTATTCGTGTCTCCAATTGTGGTTTGGCTCCTCTAATAGCATCAGGAACTGTGGCTCAGGTAACCTGTAATTTAGCATCTCAAGGAAATTTGTTCATCAAATACACTGATATTACCAAAGTTGAGAATGCTTTCGGAAAATTTCCAAATTTGGTTTTAAGGTTTTGTGAGATGCTTAATTGAACTGCATTAGCAAGTGAATTTAAGCCCAAAAATTATCAAAATCTATTAGTATGAATAGCTCTTTGAAATGATAAAAACATTGTCTCACGCAGTGATTACCAATCCATCAATTGAATGCTTTAATCCCCATCCCGAGGTCTGGAATGTGGAAATTAGATCCTTGTCAAACATATCTGTAAATTTTGATTTCGATATAGAAGTGATTGTTTCAATTTATTTTTCAAAATTATGCTTCCCATTTTTTCATCTTGTCATCTTGTTCCAGAAGCATGAAGATTATTAAAATGATTTAAAATGATTGAAGAATCATGTCAATGACAAAAAGGGGATCAAATAAAAATGTTTCAAACCTGACAAGCTAAGTAAATGAGCGATGACATATTCCAGTTCAAAAGGTTTATTTGTTTACAAGAGGAACCTCCATCTGGTGGGTGGAAATGTAAATTTTAAAAATTTTGAAATCACAAGATAAATGCCATAAACCGAACAGCCAGGAGTACTTATGGACATTACTTGAGGGCATGTTGTCTTGTTATGCATAGAAGGGTATATGTTATAGACAATAATCTTACTAATGGGTGAAAATGTAAGTGCAGTAATTCTAGGCAAATCCAATATAATTTGACATCTTGAACAGAGTGCATTAATTTCTGACATTACATTCTCCATAAATCATAATAGCCCAAGTCAAAACTCAAAAGGGTCAAAAAGAAAATAGTTATTAGCTAATTGAAACAAACTCAGTTTTTTCCTTCCTACTTTTTGATTTTCTTTAGGTTGTTCCTGTTAAATTTAATTTTGTGATTGCATTATCTGAAAGTACACTTAAATAACTCTTCCTCTTCGTTTCTCAGCTGTCAGGACTTTTCAGAACATATGGTTATGGTCCTCCAGAATTTGAGTCGGGAATATATACTTCAAAGAACTAAACAAATGTATATGCAAATAATTAATTGAAAACATACTAGACTTAGGAAATAACTTACGGAATGAGAGAATATCAAAAATAGCATGTATAATGGTGAGCAAGAGAGAGGCAGCAAAGACTGAAATGTGTGCCCATGGACCATTAAGATAATTTCGTCTTAATGTTACCATCCTTATATTCCATTTACTACGACAATGACAGCTCACATTACCGAAAATATTAGAATAAGAAAAATTTTCAAAAACTATAATTTTCTTACCTAGTTGGTTTATTACATGATAAACCATTTCATTACTCCCCAAAAGGTAGTTAATGATTCCACAACGTCGCAACAATTTGGTATTTTCTGGGAATGGATAAGACAATGCATGAAAAGTACAAAATGTCACAATTTTATGAGGACTGCCTGTAGTACTCATATGCAATCAGATTTCGGAACAACGATTCAGTTGAATCCAAAAATTCTCATTTTGAAATTTTCATAGATTTAATTTCGAATTGAATACGAAATAAACTATAATTATCTGAATTTTGAATGCAAATTACTGCCTCTTTGAGTTCTACAGCAGAATTTATATAAACTATTTCACTTAGATTTCCAGCATCCATCGGAGATACCAACGATGTAAAGGAAGAACATTGAATGTCATGTACAATGCTAAGAAGATGAAGAGCATTATCAGGGAGTACCTCAGGAAGATCTTCCCTTAGCACCGGAAAAATGCTAATATGCAGTAAAGGATATATTAGAGAATTGATGATGTTATCTCCATTTTTTAATGGGATCATGTTGAACAAACATTCAACAATGAAAAATGAAATTTGATTCTCAAATAGCAGTAGATCATGGAGCAAATGATTTTGTATATGTTCATGCTCGAAAATGGAATTACTTTCATACCCTCATTCTTTGTGTTGATACAAATAGAGAAATTCGAGAAAACAACCATCAAGAATCAACATTTGCAAAAATGTTTCTACATCAAGGTCAATGTATTCTGCATAACATTTTCGTGCCGTCTTCTAAATGTCGTATTGCGATAACGCATTTTTCTGCACCTGTCTCATTTATTCTTTGAAGAAACAGCCTTAGATATCTGCCTTTGTGTGGCTCCATTTCTTGCAAGTTACGTTTACCTCGGTGAAATGGACCAATGGCTATGATTTCTGGATCGTAACCTCTGGATTTATGATCACCAACTCTAAACATTGAGACTTCTGAAGGTGTAAGAAATAAGCTCTTAAGGATCATTTCAATGTTATCAACGATGTAACTGTGGGCTCTTATCTCAGACATTTTTTACTGTTTGTGGAAAATCAAAAACCAAGTTTATATTTTTCAAGACCTTTTTCCATCTTTGGACCAACATCTTTTAATATTTTATATATATATANTGTATAACAGTACCATTGAAACTCCCATGTTCTCATTATTTTATATATATATATATATAAAATAATGAGAACATGGGAGTTTCAATGGTACTGTTATACAGGATTTGAAAAGGTAATTTAATTAATTTATAACCTAAACATAACCTTCACTTTAAATTGATTTAAAATTTATTAAGCCATTTTAAATTCTTTTTAATTGGGAGATATGATTTTTAGTTAAATTAAAACGAGGCTTAACCTAGCTCCCATTTTTTTAAAACTCATTTTCAATCACATTTTTTTGAGATAAGAGTCAACAGTTCCACCGTTAATAACAGTACCATTGAAATAACATTGAAATGATCCTTAAGAACTCGTCTCTTACATCTTCAGAAACCTCAATGTTTAGAGTTGGTGATTATTTACGAAGCATAAATCCAGAGGCTTACGATCCAGAAATCATAGTCATTGGCCCATTTCACCGAGGTAAACGTAACTTGCAAAAGATGGAGCTACACAAAGGCAAGTATCTAAGGCTGTTTCTTTAAAGAATAAATGAGACTGGTGCAGAAAAATGCGTTACCGTAATACGACCTTTAGAAGACAGGGCAGGAAAATGTTATGCAGAATACATCGACCTTGATGTAGAAACATTCTTGCAAATGTTGATTCTCGATGATTGTTTTATCATCGAATTTCTCTATTTGTATCAACATAAAGAATTCGGGTATGAATGTAACCCCATTTTCGAGCATGAGCATATGCAAAATCATTTGCTTCATGATCTACTGTTATTTGATAATCAAATTTCATTTTTCATTGTTGAATTTTTGTTCAACATGATCCCATTAAAAAATGGAGATAACATCATCAATTCTCTAATATATCCTTTACTGCATATTAGCATTTTCCCGATGCTAAGGAAAGATCTTCCTGAAGTACTACCTGATAATGCTCTTCATCTTCTTAGCATTGTACATGACATTCAATATTCTTCATTTGCATCGTTATTATCTCAGATGGATTCTGGAAATCCAAGTGAAATGGTTTATATAAATTCTGATGTAGACTCAAAGAGGCAGAAATTTGCATTCAAAAATCAGATAATCATAGTTTATTTCGTATTCAATTCGAAAATAAAACTATGAAATTCAACTGAATCGTTGTTCCGAAATCTGATTGCATATGAGTACTACCTCACAGGAAGTTCACAAAAAATTGTGACAAATTTTGTACTTTTCATGCATTGCCTTGTCCATTCCCCATAAGATACCAAAATGTTGCGACGTTGTGGAATCATTAACCACCTTTTAGGGAGCAATGAAATGATTTATCATGTAATAAACCAATTAGGCAAGAACATTATAGTTTCTGAAAATTTTTCTTATTCTAATATTTTCGGTAATGTGAACCGTCATTGTCGTAGTAAATGGAATATAAGGACGGCAACATTAAGACGAAATTATCTTAATGATCCATGGACACGCATTTCAGTCTTTGCTGCCTCTCTCTTGCTCGTGCTCACCATCATACCGGCTATTTTTGATATTCTCTCATTCCGTAAGTTATTTCCTAAGTCTCGTATGTTTTTACTTAATTATTTGCATATACATTTGTTGTGTGATGGTCATGTGAACCAATAATAGAAATTTATATTTGATTATCTAGTTGTTTAAATGAGTACATTTATTGTAGGTAATGATCTCAAGTAGATGAACTGATTCTCAACGTTTTCGATCACGTGTATGAAAACTAACTGTTATGACTAGTTTTCTGGTTTGTTTCTGTTGTCTTTTGATGAATATATATCAACTTCTTATAAATATAGTTGGATTGATTTCATGGTGTATTATTGGATTGTTGTCATTATGAGTTAGTATTCAATTCCAAATCAACTGAAATTTAATTCATTTTGACGGAAATGATTTAATTAAATCTCACATGTGAAATTCAACACGTTTGAGTCATATGGTGATCTTATCATTGCTCTAGACAAAGCAATTCGATAAGCATTACAATTTAAACTTAAAAAGATATCCAACTTTAAACTATTGAAAAGTTAAATTGTTTATAAGATAATGTTTGTTTTTATCTTAAGTGAATATTTATAAATGTTTTGTAAATACATATAGAACTCATTTAACATGACTTTAAGTTAAAATGAACTTCTGAGACAAAAAAATATTTTTCGACCCATTTAACTAAACTTATGAAAGTACTTCTTTTAGTTATACAAGATTTTAAAGGAAGTTAATCCAACGTGTTTCCTCTAAAAATATTTCGGAATAAGATCTTTTAGAGATTAGTTTTTAAACAAAAATTAAGATAACTTTCTAAGGAGACTTTTCTACGGAAAGCAAAATTCATTGCAAACGGGCTCATAAAGTTAATAATTGAACTTTTTTCTAAAAACATATGAATAAATTTTATTAAATTGAGAAAAATAAAATTCACAATGTTCTAATTTACAAATGAATTTTAAATATTAAGTTCTAACTCTTTATACATCTTCGGGGTCCAATTTTGAAAAGTCAAACTTACTGTCTATTTTTACTTTGTCATGATTTAATTTAATGAATTACATATTTATATACTTTATTTCTTAAATTATTTCAATTATATTTGAATTGAATGATCATTTAGATACAAAAAAATATGCTAAATAAATAATAAGGGAAAATCAATAAATATTTTATTGAAAAAATAAAATGAAGAGCTAAAGTCTAAAATAAAGAGCGTTATGGAAGTATACAGAAATTTACTCTGTACATATAAAGATGATCTCTATTATACAGAATGTGCTCTTTATAAATATAGATATCTTATTCCCTTCATTTATTTCAAAGATAAATTGATTTTGGCTAAAATATATGTTAAATCATGGACACACCGTATGTATTTGCGTTTAGAAACGAGAAAGATCCAACCAGGAAGAACCAAACATGAGTATCTTTTAATTTTATTCCTACAATGATTAAGGAAAGTTTATTGTTTGGAGTAAACATTCCATAAAGGCAGTTCACATGCCGTCGACACGAAGATCTTCCCCAACAAAACAATGCATAATAATTCCTTTTTAACATTTCTATTGTTCTTTCAATGTATGTTATTCATATTTGCCAATTATATTGCATGAGAGATTGTGATATCTACACAAATCGCTTTTGGCTTCTTCTTTAGATATCGAACTTTTTGTTAGGGATGGACAAGGTCCGGATCGGTTCGGCAACCAAAATTTTCGAATATTTAGTAAGTGGAACCGTTCTGTCCAAATTTAATTTTGGAACCATTCAGTTCCATTCGATTCGGTTCCCGAATTCCGTACTATAATTAAAATTTTTAATATTTATAAAGTTACATTAATTTAACTAACGACATGTTCAATCTTAACTCTTACAAAATATCATAGTCCAATCTTATGTATCTTTTGAGTCTTCCTTTGCTGAGTTCTTCGTAAATTTTATTGTTAAAATCACACGAAAAAGAAGATAGCGATCTCACAATAATTAAGAGAGGCACAGTCAAGCTTCAATTCGATTTCTCCAGAAAATTATAAACGACACTATGATAGAACACAGATTTGGATAAAACTTAAGTCAATTTGATTAGATTGGATTTGAACTGAAAACTAGAAATAGGAAAATTATATTTTTGCGTTTGAGCTAAATTAATTAGTTAGCAAATTTATTTAGAAAAAGACTAATTTGGCTTATTTAAAATAATAAATAAATAAAAAATAGAAAATTTGTTTCTTAATCTAGAACCAAACTGAACCCGTCAGTTCTCAATTGAGATATCCGTTCGGGTATTTAACTTAAGAGGAACTGTTCGATTTGATTCAGTTCAAGTTGGGCCCAATTCGATATATGAGTTTTATTCGACCCTACTTTTTGTGATGATTTGATCCAGTATTAAGGTAGCTGGCGAAATTTTGCCGTGGATTTTGTTCCATAACATTTTTCAATCTTGGATGTTGGCATAACACTTGGAAGGCACTCATGCTAAAAAGCACTAAACCAACCTGTGTAGCCCCATGTTTGCCTATCATTAATTTAGAGTTCGTTTTTCTCAAACTCATTTTCAATATATATTCTCACGATAAAATATTTTGTACGTAAAGCCAAAACTTCTTTCTAAATTTTAACAAAACATTCTTCAAAAACTCACTATTTCAAAACTTATTTCCTACTTTAATGGTAGACAAACAGGGAAGAATCACCAGTGATAGTCTGAAGCTTACTGTTGCACTACCTCTTGGTCAAATTAATGTCATCCTGTAGTTAAATAAGTATTTTGTGCAGGTAGATTATGGACTGAGTGGGATAAATAGTACAACCTCAACTTCAGTAATTTAGAACTTATGGATCCAGATAATGCATGAGGATTACTAATGAAGTGCACAAAGAATTAGATTTTATGATGAAGTAGGATTGCAAGACAGAATAATGATTTCATAATAATTTCGGGTTTGTTTGTTTTTGGCGAATAGCAAGTCTAATTCGATTGGAAACAGATCAATGATCACAAATCAGGACCTTTGGCCATGACATATGCCGAATTTTGGGCAAATTCCGCCGTTCAGACCCTCGATTAAACGTTTTTGCCGTTTATGGTAATTTTTATTTTGACAATATCTCACCCAATAAAATTCGAATTTGTGTTCCGTATTTTGGGAGACGATCCTGAATCTTAGGAGCTTCAATTTAAGTTGTTGTCTCGAATTTTTCAATTTATAGAAAATTATCATTTTTTATTATTTATTTTTTGAATTTTGTTAGGATTTTACTATTTAAAGCATTGTAAACCCTTTAAGACCACAATTTTATTAAATTGAATAAAATTTCTCATGAATTTTTCTCATCTTTGTAAAGTTGTTCATCTTTCCTATAATTTTCCGCTACGTCAATTACGCATATTTGCCGCGTTAGATGATGTAGGTACAATGAAGTTTACTTGAAACAAAAATGCTTTCTTGTCAGATGAATTTACCATCTTGGGTGACGAATGCACTGGTGGCAATGAATGATTGATGAAAAAACTATTTGTTTTTTTTAAAACTGGCCAATAATAGACTGCTTTGTGGCATTCCGTCAAACAAGGTGGTAAAATTTTCTGACAATGTAACAAGGTTGTGAAAAATACATGAACCACGGTCCTTGCATAATAAAATCATTTGTAAATCTTCTACTTCAAAACTAGTCGTTCATATTCTGAAACATTGTAAAAGTTTTCAAAGTTAAACAAGCGTTAAACAAGCTAAGGTACGGAATTTATGGAATTTAAGTAAACTCATTTCAAGTGTAATTACTCAAGAGATACGCGTATGTCATTATAGTAAGAACTTTGGATCGACAGGTGTCCAACAATAGTGTGAACGAGTTCGTTCATTTTTATGATCATAGAGTGAACATAAAGTCATTTGATCATGAAATTAGTTAAAAATTTAAAATGACACCCAACCATTGAAGCTTACAGCATGCCATTTTGGAGCATAGGTTCTCGATTTTACTCTGAAACCCGTTGATCATATTTTGAAACATTGTAGAAGTTTTTAATAAGTTAAACCAACTAAGGTACTGAGTTTTGTCATTTCATCTAAAAAGAATATAATAGAATTTGATGCAACTTCGTTTCAAGTGTAATGCAACTACTTAGGAGAGGGTTAATACCCTAAATGATCATTGAACTTTGTCGAAAGTTCCCCAAAGGTTACTGAACTTTAAAAATCCCCTAGCCAGTCACTCAACTTTGCCAATTGTAATCCCGTCCATCACCGACCTTTGTAAAATTTGACGATTTTGTCCACGTGTATAACCGAAGAAGTGACATGGCACGTTGTGCACAAATTCATTGCCATGTAAGAAAGTAGTTGAGGTGGAAAAAATTGTTTAGATAAAAACACGTTTGTAAAATGGAAAATAAGGTAACATCCCATACCCTTATTTTTTTTGTTTCATGTTAGTGAATCGATGTTAACCTCACACACAAAAAAAATAAAAAATAAAAATAAAAAAAATTCATGGATTTACACAAATGCGTAACAAAAATTAAATAAAAAAAGATGGGACGGCAAATTCAAATTCCTGAACTAGCTTATCTAATTAAAAATGACTGGATAATTCAATTATTATATTATTAATCGCCTAATGAATTAATAAATCAATAGTTAAGGCGTAGAAGAGGAAGTTACCTGGAGGTGGCACAGCAGATGAAGTTGGAGACAAAGCTTCTGTACAAGATTAACCAAAACAAAAATTAGCTAATGCAACTTCACTTAATGACGTGTTTGGCAGAGAAAATTGAGAAATATCGAACGATATCATAAAAAGGGTAAAAATTTCGTTTACCGTGTTCTCCTACGTACCAAACAGACCCTAAAAATCAAGAAAAGTGTTTTCTTCCCCTACCTACTCCACACACACAACCAAAAATATAAATAGAAATTAATTTATACCAAAAAATTTGCACAAAATTCACCAAATCAGATCTCGAAATCAACATCGGAATTCGAAACCCAGTACCTTTGCATTTGCTGGTATCGGCGGAGAGATTACAGTGTTTCAACAACTCGAGAGCTTGAGTCATATTAATACCAGCCAGCATGCTCGGATTGTTGTAAAGGTTACACAGGCAAGGTAGTTGAGTAGACACCACTTCTTTGATTGCATTACAGTATGCGGGTGCTGGATTTGTGGAATTTAAATAATCTGCACATGGGACGAACTTTACAGCAAAATCTGCCTGCCCCTCCGCCGTTCTGGTGGTGATCACCAACAGAGCCACTATGATCGCCGCCGTGGTGAAGGCGGATTTGGTGGAGGAAGTCATTTTCCTCATTCTTAGTTCGGCAATCAAAAGCAGCATCTGGCAGATATTTTCCTTCTTTTATCTCCACATGTTTGGGCAAAAAGTTGGATAATAATGTGTGCAAGGAAGTAGAAACTGGGGACCACTTGATGAAGACCAAGTGAAATGGAGTCCTTTTTGGTTCAGGAACTGGGAATAATACAATTAAACTAATGTATATATGTCAATAATTGCATTCCACACCTATACAGTACTTTACCTGTAGTTGTCCTTATGTTGGGGAAAGATTCTTTCCTTAGAGCTTGTTTGGTAGAGATTAAAATCGGATTAAAATTAAAA
>CAIGRF010139006.1:43300-54982 GCA_903798235.1 Fraxinus ornus
ATTTCCCCCCAAGATTGAAATCATGGCTACGTCACTGACTGTGATTGATTCATTTGAGCAAGTCTGTTCAGTATGTTAAAGAAATTCTTAGGAGAAAGCCTGTTCAATGTGTTAAAGAATTCTTAGAACCTTTTACTCTATACATTTACATGAACGTGCCTTTTGATTACTCGTGACTTTTCCATATTGAGGACGTCAGTTGAACAGCTGCTCTAAATTCTAATCAAATATTGCATTCTTAATCTTGTGGTATTTGTTTCATTATTAGTTATTCACCGTTTAATTTTTCTCTGTACATTTAGTCCATGTTTGGTACCACTAAAAATTTAATTAAAATCTAAATCAAAGTCGACAATTAATTTTAATCACATGTTTCATGAAATTCACAACTTTTCAACTACACATTCTATCAACTTTTATAAAAAATTATTGAAAATCTGATTTTAATTTCTATCAAATAGGGACTTAATAATTGAATAATGCTTAGAGCTCGGTTATGATTTATATATTAGCTTGAGCAATTGTTCACATCCGAAAAATGGTGATGTTGAAACGTTTTATCAAAAAGTCGAGATATATTTATTTTATTCGAATTTTGTCTTCAATACCTCACTTGATGTGCCAGCCTGAATCATTTTTCATCAAAGGTCCAACACTAGCACAATTTTCATCAGAGGTTATGTCAAGAGTTGAACCTATAACCTTTGCATGCTAATACGATGTTGAGCTGTCACATTGAAAACCATAAGTTTTGATGGAAAAGAGATTTATTTATTTATTTATTTATTTAAAAGCCACTGAGATGGTGTTTCCATCAACTGTTTCTTATCCTCTTTGGCATGCATTTCAGATGCTCCTCCAATCATACAATGACACCTGAGCATTAATTTGATACTTGTCCAATCGTACGATGACACCTAAGCATTAAATTGCTGAGCTCGTTATTTGAAATGCTGGAAATATGAAGTTTGTAATTCAATCCAGCAAATGCTACCAAGGCTAGCCTCTTAATAATGGCTAGAGATGGACGAAGTATAAGCATCTGCATATCCCATAGTTAGAGTAGAACCCTTTTATGAATAATGGACCGTCCCAGCAAATTCGTTAGGGAAGAAGTGCAAAAAACTCTTGTACATTTGGATAATTATATTCACAACACGTTTTTTGTTAACTACTTATAATTAACATCCTTTTGTTCACTTTCACGCTTATGTCACTAATTTTTTTATCACATTCTTATCCTCAATATTCTATTAATTTGTACATCATTTTTTTATGATGATTTTGTTCCAAATATTCATTAGGAGGGTATAAAAAAAAGGTTGCTTCTCTTTTTCTAAATAAGAAAAATAAATGAAATATTTGAATAGAAATCATCATAAGAGATCAAATGTGTTTAGGGGTTGCAATGTATCGAGTCCCTCATTCGTCCCAACTCGGCCTATAGGTTGCTCGAACTCATATTAAGACATATTATAGGTCGAGTCGAGCTTGGAAACATTTTCACAAAGTTGACTCATCTTAAGCTCATCAATCACCTTGTTTTTTGACTCGTTTTTGGCTTATTATATTAGTTTTTAAATAAAAATAATGAGCCAACTCATGTCAAAGGCAGGCTCGAGTGTTCAAGCGCCGAGCAGCTCGATTCAAGTCATTGTCACTCCTAGTTGTGCTAATTAATTGAAGGTTAACGACAAAAATGCTATGCAAGAAATTGAAGATACAAGTGCAAAAGAATCAAATTTGAGGATCTCCATTGCAGTTAAAATGTGATGTATCTAACAAATAGTGGTGCGAATATAATTCCCTAATGCATTTTCTGGAAGTTGTAGAAAAGGTTTTAATTTCTGCCATTAAAACCTTAGATGCTGAAGGGAGCAATCAAAGTGCTCTAAGTTGTATAGACATAAGACCGCTACAAAATTCGGAATTTGATGGGGGAGACACAGCTTTAAAAATGTCCTGTTGGAACAAAAAGAAGAAAAGTAGAAAGAGAATGGAAAATGCAAAACTGCAAGGGGAATTGTGGGCATTACATCGGCATTTTTCTTTAATACCTATTTCCCAGTTCTTATACCTTATTCTTCCAATATTCCTCGCACTAACGGATATCCACAAGTTCTTTATTGGATTAAACTCACCATCAAAACTAGTTAGCAAACTGAACACATTCAATGAATCTAATTTCACAAGACAGTCTTTAACTTAGCCATGCAAAAAGAAATTTGAACTGGCACGTGGATGTTCCTACATAATGTACCCAAAAACTCTGCCCATGGAGTAAGTAAAATTATTCCCCTTTTTAACATCATCCAATTTTTTGCTAAAAGTCTAGCAGCAGCAACAGTTACAACCTCCTCGATGAACCGCAGTCTGATCCCATGGAAAATTTTAATAACCCAATTTTGATAACTCATCGTCCAAAAGCTACAATTACATGATGTCGTGTTTGGTAAGCTAGTTGAACAATAATTAAGTGGATTCTCAAATGCTATTCTAGGTGATAAAAGACTTTGATTGTGCTTCTCCTAATAGCAATTACTTTTGAAAAAGGCGGTTGCATCTCCCTTCATCGGGTTTTGAGGCCAAAGATTGAATCCAGGAGCCAGATGAAAATAGCACAAGCTACCCCCCAACAACGTTGAAACTGCCACTACTTTTTCATTAATAGCATGGTTTTGTTTGTTTCAGACATAACCTCAATTCATACCACCGTACGGCACCCAGCACCCTATAGTAAGTTTAATTTGCAAGCTAAACCAAATGATAACGAGTATGCCTTAACACATTATACTTGTCAGTCAGTGAAGAATTAGAAGCGAAACAAAAAATTATTGTACCTTGATGTGAAATTCAAAAGCAGTGATTCTACTAAGTACTATGACTACTACTCATTGTGCCTTGCCTTCTTCAAGGTTTTGACCAAGCCTTTCGCTATTTTCCAAAACCAGAATATGTTCATTAATGTCAACACCGGGGGTACAACAAGCAAGCTGTAGAAGCCCAAAGGGTAGACTTCCTTGACCTGAAAAAAATAGGCTTAATAAATAAATAAAGGAACAAAAGTGTTGATCGTTTTGTGCTGAAATTTAAGAGCTATATATTTGTCTTGACGAAGGTATTGGTTCTGTGTGTTTTCTTGCACTTCAATGTTTAAGCTGCATTTGTGGCTACAAGAGGCTTGGTTCACACTTGCTATTCGTTTATAGCATGTCTGGTAAGGTAGACTTGGCACTACAACGTATGCTAAGAAAGAAAAAAGGCCAAATTATTGTGCAGTCTTGCCAATTACTTTGTTACACTGAAGCTTATATCAAATGGATTATTTTATCCTACATTCAAGTGCCTGTGTTGTCGTGTTGAACACTCCATAGTTGGCAAGGGTGAATGATGGATCTTTCTATTTTAAGCATTTTGCGCATAGAAGTGTAGATGTTTGTGAATACTGAATGCACTTGGACACATACCCATATAGACACAAGTACAGGGTCCATGTAACATGTCAACATATTTTATAGAAGAAAGAAATTCCAAACTATGGTAGATTGTTGAAATTAAAAACATGGATAAGGGCTGATAGTAATCTTAATTTGACCAGGACACCAAGCTTGGTACTCTGTCAAATTAGAATCTTTTGGTGTCATCAAACCTTTTAAATTTAATAATTGGAAAAGCAAACTCTGGTCTACATTATAGGTCTGCCTCATAGAATTAATCAGACAACAATCACTCACCTGATCAAAATGGATAAACATGTGGTAGAAAAAGTACACAAACAAAAGAATCCTTGCTACCTGAAGATGAAAATTCAATGTGTCATAATGTGATTTAAGGCTCTAAAATACAGAAGCAAATATTTTATATTCACGCTTACAAAAAAATTACAGCTCTTAACACTCGAGATGAGATGCAATAATTTAAAAATACAATATACTTCTTTTTGGGGGAGAAAACAAAAATACTCTTTTTCAATTTGGACAATATATAGAGGATTAGGTGGCTGATATTCTAAGGGTATATTGCCAATTATGCCCTCACAGTTTTCAAAACAACATAATCACCTCCACCGGTTTTAAAAACTGTGCAAATTACCTCCAACACATTCGCAAACCATGGAGTAATATAAAAGGTTTTTAAAACCACAAGAAGATGGTTAGGTTCATTCAAAACCATAGGCAGTCAGTAGAAGGACCCCAGATTTATATGTTATGTGATTAAAAAATATGATAACACAAAGAAATGTTCACATGCACTTAACTGATCATTTTCAATTGTCAACAAGCACCACATATACCAAACATTAACAACATCTTGGAGCCACAAACAAGAAGAAAAACATATTCTGAACTAGAATAGAATCATCATACCAGCCACCCCAAGAACAAAGCCACACCATTGAAGATGTACAGTTTAGACAACTTCTGATTAGCAACATCAAGATGCCTGCACATATACTAACAGTGTAAATATTGGACGTAAAGAGATGGGAAAGGGAAAGAAAATAGATGACTTCATCAGTTTCGGCTTACCATCTTAGATTAACAAAGGGAGTTGTGCTCTCGGAAAAGAGAACCATCAGTATGTAAATCAGTGCTTGACCGCTCAAAAGTGATTGAATAATTGAGTACATAGAGAGTCCATGGTGCAAAACCTAACAAATGATTTTTCCATTTACATCGAGATTACTCTTAGACATTATTTACATTTAAAAAAAATACAATAATTGAATATTATGCTACTTTTATAATTTTTAAAATTGAAAAAATAATCTAAATTTAAAAATAAATATAACATGGGAAAAAAGTTCGTGTCAGACACATAATTTTTCAAAAAAGTACTGACGCCAATTAATCATCNATAGCACTGACAGGGACACGTTTGTCCAACACGGGCACTCGATTTTTCAAAAAAATATTAACATGATACATCGCCGATACGTTGATTAAATTCTTTAAAATTCTTCATTTATATAGTATAAATTTAATTTTATACTTATTATTAATTTTTCTAGTTGAAATATTTTAAATATGAGTACCTATTTGTTATTTAATAACAACTTTGAATTAAAAATATATAATATTTCCGATAAAAAAGAAAAATGACCATTGTAGAAAGTTCGAGGGGTGTCGGACACGGACACGCCATCCTAGTTGAAAAATAATATTTATTTATAACTCAAAAATTCCAAGTAACACCAATGATGAAGCAAGAATCTGAATCCTAAACATGTTCAGGAAGAAAGACACACAATCCCGTAATTCTAATTTCTCCCAAGTATACAGAATAAATAGGCAAGAAAGTATCTAGACAATCAATGAAAAAATAGGAGTAATTATAATCAGGATTCATTACCAGGTCAAATAAATCTAACTTCTTCCTAATACCATAACAACATAGCAGGTTAAAAGTATTTTGTTTCACCGTACTTACATACTCCATGCCACCTAAAGCTGGAAAGTTATAAATAATCATTGCCAAGTCCGTTAGAAAGTAACCAATGGATACCTGCATCATTATTTTAAAAAAATAATAAATAAATAAATAAAAAAGAATCAAATTGGATGTATTCCTCGATATATATGATAAACAAAGGTCCCAAAAAGCGTAAAATTAATTGTTTTAATTTCCCATAAAATGGTATAAAAGAACATCTAGATGATCTTCATTAAAACGTCATTACGTCATAAGTTAAGGGGGCACTGAATTTTCAGTATTAGTTTTGTCAAGAAAATGAGCAGAATTTGAAGTTTAAGGAAATACTCTATTTAGTCGATGATTAAGCATCATAAATATTTGATAATAACAATAAGATACAAAATTAATAAAATAAATATTAATTATTCCAAAATAACTTCAAGACATTGCCGTTGGAATATTAACATACCCCCAGTATGGTGTCTGACAAAGTTGATGTTCTATTGATGATCAACTCATCACCAGATTCATCAAATAGATTTGATGCAAGCAAGAGATATAGAGAACCAGCTGCCACAATAATGGCATGAAAAGTAGAGAACCCTCTGCGATTACAAAAACATCATTAGTCTAGATAAGAATGGTGTAAGTAAACCAGGGAACTAATAATTTAATAAAAAGCATAGATGTACATGAGAAAAACAAATTACCGGTTGTTCCATTCAAGTTTCACCTTGTTGTCGAGTTTGCTGTATCCCTTGAATAATATAGGGCTAACCACACCTGTTAATTCATAAACCTTCAACAGAAAAATGGGACATCTTCAAAAGGTAAGGTATCAGAAATTACCAACGTATGCTGAAGAGTCAAATGATTTTCCAAATGCAATTTTTCATTCAGCATCAATAGAAGGGTGAAGATATTTTTAAAAAATAAGTGCATAAAAGGATGACATGTAACCAAATTAAGGATCACAACAACCCATAACAGGGTCAGCCCTCAACCCCCAACTAGGGAACAGATTTATGAACAACCTCGGAAGGCCACCGTGCAGATGGGGATTCCCCGCAACTGGATCCCACTTTGACCTCAAAATAGTTCCTTCTGGAGGTATCAACCTGTGGGGGCCAAACTTGCATATCACTGAGTCATGAGGTAGGCCATTGTTTGGCCCCTTTAGGGAGTCCTTCGCCAACCCCACCACGTGGTGACCCTTGCCACTTCGCAATGAGTTGGGCTGCGTCTTGCCTCCTCCAAGGGTTGTTCCATTCTATATCTCCTCATTATGTTGAAAGCTTGATGCACATCCTCATGTGATTGTAGCCTTTTTAAGCATTCACCCTCAAATCGATGAGGCCTCTACATAGTCTATGCTCTTCAATCCTTTGGCACAAGGACCACATTAGCGAACCATTCATGATACATGCCCTCAAATGTATGGTTTGCTTCCAATAGCTTATCAACTTTTTGCTCCAATGTCTTTGGCCTTTCAGGCCATATAACCCTTATCTTCTATTTGATTGGCCTTTTCTATGGGTCGTCATAGAAGTGATGGGATGTCACAGTTGGGTCAATCCCGCACATGTCCATAGGCTCTTAGGCAAAGATGTCTCTGCTCAGTAAGGGCATATATTTGTTATCTTGCACAATCTTTTTAAATGTGCTTTGAAGTACTCCGGGTTTCTTTTGTTCTGATCATACAAAAGTTTTCTCGGCTTCTTCTACATGCTTATCTGCTAGGCTGAAAGCATTTTCAAGCCCATGTCATATCTGTAGGAGGAGATTCAAAAAGATGAAAAACCAGCCTCACCTTAATGCATTGGTCGAGATGGCTGACAGCAATTTCAAGTTGAAATCTAGAACATCCAAAGCCTATTTGTTGAACCTTTGGATGTAATTGCATAGGGCTTCCTTTCTTCTTCCCTTGCACTTAGCTACCCTAATGTCTTACAATATTGCTAGCACCGGCAAAGTGCACGAGGAAATGGTAGCTAATATCTTCAAATCTACTGATGGCCTGGCAGGGGAGTTGGAAAAACCATGATTGAGGGACTTTTTAGTGTGGTCAAGAAAATCATACACGTGATGGAATCAGAAATGTCATACAGCAACATCAATATCAATTCGTTCCAAGTGCTCCCTTGGATCAGAGGTTTCATCACACGCAGGCTAAGCAAGCAGCTTGACGTAAGGTAGTAGTTGATCTCCAGATTCGGTTTCAATCTTACACATGTTATGGCTGAATTCTGAGCCACTCTTTGTATAGTTGGCATAGATCTTCGTCTGATGTAGTAGATTTCCCTTTGAATTGATGCTTCTTTTCTTAGTTGGAAGAAGAAGGTTCGAAGGTGATGCTAGTGGGTGTAATTTGTTGAAATTGTGCATGGTTATCGGCCTTAAAAAAACACGCCTGTAGGAGTAATTATTAACCCTCAAACATGGGACTATCTTTGTTCTCGTCCGATTATTCAACCCAAACTTACAACAAACAGATAGGGTGCATGTAGCTAAAATTGAGTGCCACAAATTTTTTGAATTTAACGAATTGCTGCCTAACATCAAAAATCATTTCACCTCTTCAGTTTCCATACCAAATTACCCCCAATGAAAATCCTATTACTATACAAAACTCTTTGGGGACAAGAAATAATCTTTTTTTCCATTTCATGTGAAATTTTCGCAAGGGCGTAGAATGGGATTCCATACACATAATATAAACACAGCGAAGAGTCTAGTGCGACAAAAAAGGAATTCATAAATCATACTTACAGTTTTGCACATGATGATACCAGCAAAAATAGAAGACAACCAGAGCAATTCTTTGCTTCGAGAAGCATGCCCCGCAATGTCTATTAACCCAATTGATGCTTCCATACTTCACACCCACTACTCTGCACGCAGTTCCTACAAGATTATGTAGAAAACAAACCAAATCAGTAAACTATAAACTATAAACGAGAAAAATAAAAAATAAAAAAGGCCCATGAAGGAATTTGCCTGTGTGTGTAGAATTACAAGGTTACAACAATACTTAATTTATGTTACCAGGGAAAAGTTTCAATAAGTATTAACAGCTCAAAGACGTAGCAGAACAGTTTTACAGGGAAGGTCAAAGGTATTTATGGGTTTGTCTCTATCTTTGTATATATACATGTAGGGAGATTTTCAAGTGACCGATTACTGCAATAATGGATGGTAATTAGAAAATCAATTCAATTCTAGAAGTTGTGAGAATGGGTGAAGAAATTAACGTTGTGGGGGTGCGGAGCCTATGTATTCAGAAGAGATCAGAAACTGATGAGTGGGCTCTTGAAATTGAAAGGTTGCGTTTGAACTTTGAACGAGAGTTTGACTCCTTGAAGCAAACAAATATGCTCCAAATTATTCTTGGATTTTGCTGAAGTATCCGGGTTACCCGCCCCTCACATAAGTGAGGAGCCCACCGTGGGCCCACGCAAATATAATAATTCTGGCCCCCTCCTATTGTGACGGGGGCAGTGGGGTCAGGTAACCCGGAGTGTAACACTCCGGGTACCCATAGCAAGATTCATTATTCTTTTGAACTGGGCCAGTTTATTTTGGTTTAAAATCAGATTTTTATTTAAGTCATAATCAAACAATTAATATTAATCATTATTTTCATAGACTCCACAACTTTTCAACCATATATTTCAAAAAATTCTATCACAATCTATTAAAAATTTAATTTAATTCCCCACCAAACACCCATTAGGTATTGCAAAAAATAATTTAAATTTTACATAGTTTCCTCGTATGGCTAAATTGTTATAAATAATTATTACTAACTGAGTGGGGTTGAAAATGGCCGAACAAGCTCGATTCGATTCTATGGATGAATTTAGTTGGACTCTGTCGACATTCGTGGGCCTCAGTGGTCGAACCGAACAGTCCATGAGCCATGATTCGACTCGTTTTTTAAATAAACTAATCAAATAAATTAAAAAATTCAAATGAAATATGATTAGAGAAATTTGACACCGTCTTCCTTTTCTCAAACTTGTGACCTGTTATTTTTATTGCAGACGGAATTAAAATTGTATACGAATAAAATAGTGTATATATTTTTTTTTATAAAATGTCAACAATTAAAGAAAATAAACAAGTCGGTCCACGAGTCCAAAACAAATCGGCTAGACAAGCGGAGAATTAAGAAAATTAGATGAAGTAGTCATATATAGTCACTGTTTGATACACATTAAAATTTTCATTCTCATTCTTCTACTAATTTTTAACCACACATTTCTCAATAAAATAATATTTTTCATCACATTAATAACTTTCCTTCTTTTTCAACCACACATTTTCCATCAATCTACTATTCCAAAATACATTCTTTCAAAATAATATGACTCAAACACACCATAATTAGGAAGGAGTGGTTTAATTCATTGGCTCGTGAGTTATATTCAATCAAGAATACGGAAGTTTTACAAAGAATGTTGAACGTTAATTTAAATTTTAGCCCATGTTTGGTAAACATTAAAATTTTCATTTTCATTCTTCTACTGATTTTCAACCACACATTCTTCAATAAAATAATATTTTTCATCACATCAATAACTTTTCTTTATTTTTCAACCACACATTCCGTATCAATCTACTATTCTAGAATATATTATTCCAAAATAATATGGCTCAAACACACCCTAATAAGGGAGACGATCTGACCTATGACAAGCAATAAGACTGGCCTAATTATTTTACTTGTATCTATCTCGCTTAAGACTTTTCGTGTCTTCTACTTTCATAACAGGAGGAAAAACAATTAAATTGGTCAAAATATAAATAAATAAATTTGAATTCAATTTCATTGTCGTTGAATTTAATTTGAATGTCATGAATACCGTGAATTGTACATTATTTGTTGAGTTGTACTGCTGCAACACCTGATTTGCAAACAGTTTTTTGATTTTTTGTCTTTGTCAATGAGCCTGTATCAAGTGGAATTCTGTAAAATTTCTATGGAAATTTCTCAGTACCTATAGCATTACTCTATTTATTTTTTCTTAAAGTTGTAAGTCCATGGCAGCTATACGCTCCCTATTCGCTCAAGCCCACGTAGGGGTGGCAACCGAGCCGAACCGCTCTATTTTATTTTTTTAAAAAAAAAGGTCTATTCAAAAAAAAAAAGCTCGCGAGCTGACCTCGACCCGCAAGTAACGAGCCGAGCTCATGGCCAACTCGGCCCATTGCCACCACTAGGCCAACGCTAATAGCAAAACCCTTATTTATTTTGTCTCGATGTGGCAAGTCCATGGCAACTATTCAAATTTATTAGGAAAATGCTACCCTTACAGTCTTCTTACACAATAGGTTTGACAGCTTTTCAAAAATTCGAACGTGGCACACCAAATTTTGAGAATTCCGTCCCAAATGAAAACCCGTCCGGTCCAATTTAAAAGATAAACCCAATTCCCACATCACTCTAGCTCTCCCCCAATTCTACTACCCTAATCCCAATTTCTCCCCCAACCAAATCTCTCCCCAAATTTGGAGCAAGAGATTTCTCCCCCACCGAACCGAGAAATCGATCCCCACATTTTCAACAAGAGATTTCTTCGCAGGTCTTAGACTCTTACATTACTCGGCCTTTGAAGATTTGAAGTTCCATTCATTGTTTTCCTAGTCCGATTCACACAAAAACTAAAGGTATGAATTTTTGAAAAGCTGAAAAATTGAAATTCCATTTTACTTTTGCATACTTTGTTCAATCTTTTATCCACAGTTCTATTTCCAATATTTTAGTTTAATTTTTGGGATTTGTTTTCTTCATGATACCGCCACACACACACACACACACTAACAAGATCAAACGTGAAATGGGCAAAGAAAAGCTTTAGTCAAGAATGAGGAAATATATAAGACAAAAAATTCTTTGAACAAGTTGAATCTTTGATGAAATAGATGAAGAACAAGTTTTTCAAATCAATCAAATGATTCTTGTAATAAATGAATTAGATAAAAACTAAGTAAACTCAATGATCATTTAATGAATAAGCTCTTTAAAATTCTCTCATAGGGTTGGTTGAATTGAATGCAAAAGAGTTTGGTATTTATAGAGCAAAATAACCAAATGCAAGGACTTCGACTGATACATTTCGATCGACCGAAGTCCAATTATAGCCATTGTAAAGTTTTCAAACTTACCCATTTCACGTTTAATCTTGTTAGTGTGTGTGTGTGTGTGCGTGTGTGTGTGGCGGTATCATGAAGAAAACAAATCCCAAAAATTCAACTAAAATCTTG